>JAUOBX010307269.1:0-11138 GCA_032360705.1 Eupentacta quinquesemita
ATTAGGAGCCTCAGTATGTTAGTGAATCCTCTGTGATCCATTTCTTCCATGAACAACATTTAAATATGGGAAATGAGAATATTCTATATTTTACCATATTTTACCACTGTAAAATATGATACCGGTAAATTACCATGTAAATTTACCGGTAATTCACCGACTCACAACACTGTATAGCACTATAGCATTAGTAGCCAATAATAATGATCAACTCTCATGAACATTGAATGCAAATCAAGGAGAATATATGATTAATTTTCAGGGGATAGCCCAAATGTTCCACCAGATGACTTTGAAACAAAAGTGCCAATGGCACATTAGCTCACCTATCAATTCACATTAGTGTAACGCACATGAGTGGGAGAATTGTTCAATTCATAGGACCCTCAAAATTACTATTAGGGCCAACATTTACCCCTAGATGACCACTGTTGACCTCAAATACCCCAAAACTCCATATGTAGCATTCATTTGAATGATACTGACCAACCACAGTGGTCATCTGTTCTAAACTGTAGGAGAAACAATTCACACAAAAATTACTAAATTGACCAAAGATAACTTTGACCTCAAATTCTCGAACACTCCACATAATGCCCCTCTAACAATCCATTGCCCAAACAGTCCTCTCACTCCAACTGTCTTCAGCAAATCAGGAGACACCGTTCTACCAGCAATACTGGAATTCTCAAAATATCACATGTATGCTGCTCTGTCATAATGAACTTTTCGGACCATCCCTTCAGAGAGTAGTCTATCCAGCAGTCCTGAGGGGCCTATGTAAACAAATCACCTAGCATCTCCATAGACTTATTCAGAGACCATCTCATCTTTGAGAAGTCACTCAAAAATTTGGATAAAGTGCCTCATGTCCATGTTATTGGGCCAAAATGACCCCCAAATGGCCCCCCACTGGTCAATCATCATATTGATCCAACTAGAACTGTGGGAGGAGTGGCATTTTGCAGTTTTCCACATAACAGCTCAATATGACCCTTTAATGACCATTGACCATCATTGAATGAACATTGCCTCCAAGTTTGGACAACATCCATCGAAGAGCGAATAATTGGCAGCCAAAAAGGCAAAAGTTTACAGACTGGATAGATAGGCGGATAGATAGATAGATACAATAGCACAACCAGCTTTGATAGGAAGAGAATGATCTATCCTATGGATGACACTCTGTGATTTCAAAGAATATTTATGATTTGTACTACTGTAGTTTATGTAGGCTAGGGGTGGGCTATTGGCCACATATAATAAAACGTTGTCCATAAGAAGGGAGCGTCCTTTACATCACTCAAGGTCAATTCTCTGGGGTATCGGAGTATGCAACTTGGATTAGTTTTTGCAGTTAGAAAGGCACTGTGAGATACTTTTAAGGCCATTTGCAATACAAGTTGGTCTAGGTCTACTCAAGTTTGTTTTGGCGATTGGGAGCCATTGGTTGGAATTGCAGCAAGTCATAACAGACTTCAGACAACCTAGTTTCCTCCAGGTCAACCAAAATTATGATAATGGTGGTCTAAAGGACAACCAGAGAAAAATGAACGATCTAGACCTGTTATTGACATGTGATATCTGAGAGATCAATACCTGGTGACACAAATGTCCCTGACAGTCGCTGCTCTCGCAAAAAGATACTCATCATATACTGTATAGTGCCCTTTCTTTGTCTTGTCTGTTCTTGACATCATCTCCTGCAGCTGTGGAAAGCATCTCTCCTTTAGGAAAAACCCAGAGAATCAAAACTGGACCAATAGCCAGGAATATATGTATATATATATACTCCCCACTCGGAAGCTAATTGAGGACCCATGAATACAACCAGTACTGATATATACCTGCTACCACATACTCTCCAGAGATGGTCAGAGTATGTACATACAAGCCCGATCTCATTGGACAAGAGTCATGGTGTAGAGCGTGTTGGGAAAACAGAAACTAGAAATGTGAGTAGTAAGACTAGGGCATATCACCAGTTCCTTGCTGACATGCGATCAAACATGGAGGTTGGGCTACCGTAGCACCTCTGCGCAGAGGCTTGACAAGTGGTATTTTCTCACCTGTTTTTTCCAGAGGTTAATGGCCAGCCTCATTGCGAAAGCTGCAACTGCAGGTGCTAGCCATAGACTGGATGACCCTCAGTATGGGCATGATGGAGAACCTGTGGCTACAGTATCGCAAATGTGTGCTATATAAGACAATTACAAACCGCACTTCATCGTGACAAGTACCTTGCTGACATGGTTTTCCTCCAATCAACAACTGCAGTAATGTTGCTCCAGTTGCTAACCGTGCCACATTCGCAGCCCAAACCACAGAGATGTGACAGAAGTTTTACACAGATGATTTCAAGCATCCTATGTTGATAATTCCTTTTTTAGGGGAGGGGGTGGGAGAAATTGCACAGGAAGATCTCTGAGCAGTTAGTAACTAGATTTGTGTGATATGGAAGACAATGGCATACCACTACAACCAGTTCCTTGCTGACATGATATTGCTTCACTCAACAATAGAACATGGTGGTTCTGCTATCGTGGTATTCCCGCAGCTCAAACCACAAATGTGTGACTAAGGCTGAACAAGTGATATGATCCCACCTGTTTTTTCCAGAGGTTGACAGCCAGCCTCATTGCGATAGGCGATACCACAGGCGTGTTGGCCATAGATTGGATGACCCTCAGTATGGGAGTGATGGAGAACCTGTGGTGGGCCAGCTCCGGTATTGCAAACATCAGCTGCTTGGTGAGAGATGGGGACATCTTCTTCTCTCCGGAGGAGAACTTGTAGAGGAAGAGCAGGAGTACCGTGGTAGCCTGAGGAGAGAAACCAGAAATTCAAGAGGCTTAGTGATTCCTTGACTTCATACCTGTGACATTTAACATCTGGTGACCCTGGATGACCATTGAACTTACCCCAAAACTTGTACTCATCATGTTAAACATACCTAGCAAGTATGAGCTCCATCCATTGAGGCGGAGTCAAGTTATCATGCTACAGGCCAGGCGTCACATACTCACACACAACATGACTACATATATTTGTTTGGCTCCGTCATGGACGCAAAGAGGAGAATATGATATGAGTAATTGATTCCATGAAACATAATGGGTTTGTCAATCTGTGAACTATGGATGCTTACCCCATATTGGAGCGTGCACCAGCCCTTGTGACTTTTGTGGTTACTTTTGTAATTACTTTTGTAATTACATAATTAGAGTCATACATAGCAAGCCCTCCAGCCCCTTGACCGTCTTATTTTGCCAGACAAAGAGTCTGCATTCAGGGATCTGGTAAATCAGGTCTCTACCAAATTCAGCATATTTACCATTTTTGCCATACATACTATATGTCAATCACAGGTTGTTTTGAAAAACCTGATATGGTGAAAATGTGAAAATAAAATAATCGTATCTCTGCAACAAAAAATTGTCTACGGATATTATGATCTTTGGGCTGCGTCTGCCCCTCTGTCTCTGGAACATATGTCGTTAGCACAATAACTCTTTAACGCTTTGTCGGAGTGACCTGAAACTTTACACACATGTCTGCTCTAGTGAAATATCAAATGGATTAGAAAATGTTTGCAGCACTCTACTTTGTGGGTTTCATACAAAATTAGTGATTCCTTGACTTCATACCTGTGACATTTAACATCTAGTGACCCTGGATGACCATTGAACTTACCCCAAAACTTGTACTCATCATGTTAAACATACCTAGCAAGTATGTGCTCCATCCATTGAGGCGGAGTCAAGTTATCATGCTACAGGCCAGGCGTCACATACTCACACACAACATGACACTCTACTTTGTGGGTTTCATGCAAAATTATCAAGTTTGTTCGATTTACATGAAACTTGGTTGGTGCAGACCACAGTTGGTCCTGAAAAACATGGCAGTTACTTCAAGGTCACCGGAGGTGAAATTTGAGTAATCCATCGGTTTCCCCTAACATTGTCGGATCTGAAAGAAGCTTTGTGGATGTGGACTATAGTTGGTCCCGAACAAGATGAAGATAATTTCAAGGTTATTAAAGGTCAAATTGACAAGGTTTCTTAATCATCAGAGGTCAAGATTCACAATTAATGCAGGGATATTAGCGTGGGCAGTTTACCAGCTCTAGTTAACTGCTTGAATTTAGAGCAGCTTCTTTAGTATGCAGGGTCAATTAACTGCACAGAGTGTCCATTCACAGTACACACAAGAGCGCTGTGTTTATCCCAGGTGGTTGGCCCTCACGACAGCCTGACAGAATCCCAAGAGATCAGTGCTGGTGAGATGCAGTAGGATGGGCATCCTATGTGCAGTGTCAACTACAGAGGGCATGTCCATTCACAGTGCAGATCAGAGCACTAGGGTTATTCCAGGTGGTTGACCCTCCGGACAGCATGACATCACCAGTCATTCGTTAGTTCCAGATATTTTAACACAACGACTCGAACAGAAAACCTGCGCGTGTGCAATTTTTCGGCAGCTTGTTATTTATGTCGTCCACGCATATCATTGGCTGAACCACTGCAATGCGCAACATAAACAGAATTGCGCGAAATAACAGTCTCTGAGACTTAGTTCTGTGCGATGATGTAATGGTTAGGTAATGGTATCACATGACTCGGCAGCCAATCAGGTCTCTTCATTGAAGGATAATGATGTAATTATCTAACATGACTAAAACGCACCCAATGTGATGCCTGACAGATTCTCGAGAGATGTGTGCTGGTGAGATGCAGTTGGATGGGCATCCTTCATGCCGTGCTTGAACCAAGGGGGTGGCTAGTCAGGAGAGGGATCGATAGAGACATCAAAACATCAAATGGATTCTTATTCCATGCAGGGAGAATGTAGACAAACTTCCTCGGTTGCAAGCAATGTTCTCCACAGTCAATCCTTCTCTCCGGGTGGATTGACTCAATTTGTTCACAGTTAGCGATAACCCATCTCGGGAAAGGATGAAATCCACAAAACAAGGCTGGTTTGTGAATTTGTGAGCTACGATACTTACCCATAATCGACCCCTGTACCGCCCCGAATATGCTAATGAGCCCCTGGCAAAATATATATTTGTAATAAGACTGGGTTGGCCACCCCATCATCCTCTTTTTCCAGGCTAAGGCGTCAGGCTTGTAATGTTGGCCGAAGAGGCCATTGTGATTGGTAGAGACGCCAGGACCTGAAAGCAGGGACGGACGGGTGGGACTTAACGATTATGGGTAAGTATCGTGGCTCACAGATTCACAAACCAGCCTTGTTTTGTGGAATCTATCTCGCATACTCACTTACCCATAAATGACCCCTGAACCAAACTAGCACAGGGGTCGAGGAGGCGGGATCAGGCCGCCCTGGGTGGACGACCGGCTGGGTTCCCTCTGAGGATATGGTGTCCGTCAGGTAGCATCTTACGAAAGTTGTGAGCGTTTTCCAGAGTGCCGTCTTCATGATATCTCCCAGCGGAACTCCACGGAACCACGCCGGCCACTCCGCGGACGTCGAGAGCTCGAACAGGCGCGTCCGCCTTACCGTGAGGAAGGATCAAATCCCAGATCCATCAGGAGATTGAGTCTTCAGAGGCCAACGAGAACGGCTGTCTCAGGAGCAGGGAGAGTTGCTCGTGGCGCATATATGTTGAGTTCTGTCCAAGTACCGCCGCAGCGCCCGGAGGGGACACCAACGCTTATCGTCCCGCTCGCTTGACAGGGAGCTGATGGCAGGCAGGAAGATTTCCTTTGGCAGAAAGGTCGTCTGATTTTTTGCTAGGAATGACAGATCCGGAAGAAGGCGGACCCGTCCTGGTCGAACCAGAGAAACCCGACTTTGACGTAAGTGCATGTATACAGCTGCGGGCGCGGGCAGAGGCCGCAGTGAGGAGAAACCCTGTCATGTGTGTGAGATGTTCGAGGGTCGCCCGATGTAACAGCTCATAGGGAGGCCCCGTCAGCCCATGTAAAATGTCAGAAAGGGACCACGAAGGAGGGAGGCGCCTCGTAAGTGGGCGCTGGTGAAACAACCCGCAGAGAAGATTGCGGATGACCGGATTGTCCCCGATAGAAGATCTGTCGAGAAACCCACTGTGAACTGCAGCAATCACTGATCGATAACTGCGGATAGTGGCGACTTGCTTGCCCTCTTTGAATAGATGCAGTAGGAAGGATGCCACCTGGTCTACAGAAGCATCCAGGGGATCATACTCGAGGGAAGCGGCCCAGTTCCTGAATCTCGCAACCCGAGAATCGTACGCACTAAATGTGGAGTCCCTGCAGGAAGACGCTGCAACTTCTGCAACCGAGCCTGGAAGACTGCCTGCGCGGAGCTGTTTGCAAATAACTTCTACACAGAGAGATGGAGCTCGAAATGGCTGTGGTATCGAATCTGACCCGCCTTCTGGGAAAGGGGTGGTGGGTCTGGTAGGCACAGTGGAAGATCGACGAGGAGGTCAATGAGCTTGCAGAACCATGGCTGGGCTGGCCAGCACGGTGCGATCAGTAGAAGGGTTGCGTCGGACTAGTGGGGAAAAGGCATACGCTTACAGGCCCTCTGAACAAAAGGAATACCGGTCTATCCTCCACGCCTGCGGGTGGAACTTCCTGGAGCGGAACATCGACAGGTGCGCATTGTTCGCTGTTGCGATGAGGTCCACTGACGGACGATCGAAGAGATGGATGAGAAGGCTGGGCCAGTCGCATGACAGGGTCCACTCGCCTGGGTCGAGTCGGGAGAGGGCATCCGCTCTGGTGTTGTGGACTCCCGCCAGATGCGATGCGTGCAGGTTGATGTTGAACTGGTCGCACATCAGCAGAAGGTCCCAGATTCTGGGGAGCAGTGCTGCGGCACGAGTCCCCCCTGACGGTTGATGTAGGCCACCGTCGTCGTACTGTCGACTGGCTGGAGGATGGGCCGGGAGCCAACTGTTGATGACTGAAGTTCTCCATAGACCGCCAAAACTGGTCAAACAACTGATCCTGGGCTGCCATCGAATCCTGACTGGAACTGATGTTGATGACAAACCAAATAACTCATGGCCCATCTGGTCCCACTGCTGATGCTCTGACAACACGTCCCTCCCCTGTTTCTGCCGGGACTTCCATGGACTCCTCTTGGTCCAGGCCTACAAGATCGGACTCTGACTCTGACCCCAACTGGTCGCTTCCAGGTATGAGGTCCTGCTGAGACAGGGGTCACGACTCCCCGTCCGCCTCGCTCGTGGCTGTGGGGACTGTAGCAACACTCCAAATAACTGGCTCACGGTTCGAGTCAGCTGCCAAATCGAGACTCGAAGCGACGGGCCCACTTCGGCTCGAGGTGGCTGGCTCACCACGGCTTGAGGGGGCTGAATCGCCCAGGCGGTCTGCATGTCACTGCTCCGTGGTAACTGACAGTTTCTCACCCTTTGGGCTGTTGGAATTCGCCAAGTTCCCCCTTCCGCCACAAGCCACTGCGGTTCCCTCACCCTTAGGGCTGTTGGGAGTAACAGAGCGCTCCGACAAGCGTTCTACACCTTCGTTATCGGCCAACGTTAGTTATCGGCCAAAGCCGAGACGACCGTTTCTTGATGGATTTTTGCAGTGCCTCAAACTTCTCCTTCTTGGAAGTCCCGGTCCTTGGAGGGGTTGGATGTCGACAGGCCTTCCAGGGTTTTCACCAGCTCTTCCCACGAGATGCACATGTCGCACCTGTTGTCGGTTGTGCATTGACGAAACTTTGGCGGGTCGGGTGAGCATCCCACGATGTAAATGGCTGAAACTTTTGACACTTCCGCATGATGAATCTGGTGTGAGGCTGTAAAGGAATATACATCAGATGAAGGGATGGAGCCCAGAACTATGAATACCACGCCCCAATTCTCGGACGGCCGCCCCCCGACAAATGACATATATACAATACATTTTCACATTTATTCTACGTCTGTTCTTTCTGAACGAAAGAAACCACTAACTATACACACATCCTCTCCCTCACTCTCTGGGCAACTTCCCATGGGCAAAAATGACACCCACCAACCCCCCCCTCCCCCCCCCCCCCGGGAAAGTTTAGTTTAGTAATGAAGGGTCAGGAAGGACAACAGTCCTCATAAACGACCTCGAAGATGCAACAACCCGAAGTGGAATGGACCAATGCCTACAGAACTCGTCCGCAGTTCTTGAAAAATAAATCAAGGCTATTCTTGAATAAGTTCACACTCGTAGATGAAACGACATCTTCCGGAAGGCTATTCCACTCATTGATAACTCTCTGCGAGGAGAAGTGCTTACGAATATCCAACTTGCAACGTTTACCACAGAGCTTGATGTGATGTCCTCTATTGGTAGTTACATTGGGACACTCAAAGAAGTAGTCGAAAGAAAAACCATCCAGTCCATGAACAATTTTGAAAACCTGAATCTTACCCCTAATTCGCCTCAGATCCATCGAAGTTAGACCTAGCCTCAAGAAAACCTAAATGACGTCTAATCAAGCCAAGAATCCAATTACCTTTCCTCGCAGCCTCAGCACACTGCTTGGAAGGTCTCAAAGATGACTCTAGATGAACGCCGAGATCTTTTTCAGGAGCAACTTGCTGAATACTCCATACTACCATTCAACCTGAAAGAAGCGTTGCCATTGTGATAACCAACATGCATAACTTTGCACTTATTAGCATTGAAAAACATTTGCAAGACGGTGGACCATTTGGAAATTGAATCTAGGTCCCTTTGAAAAAGTGCCACAACATCAGTCGAGACACCTTCCCGATTCAACTTTGTATCATCCGCAAACTGTTTAACTTTGGAATGCACAGGATCTTCAAGGTCGTTGATATAAGCCAGGAAGAGTAATGGCCCAAGAACCGATCCTTGTGGAACACCCCTAGTGACCTTTTGCCAAGTAGACGAACGTCCATTAATTACAACCCGTTGGTCTCTATTATTAAGCCATTCACGGATCCAATCAAGGGCATTGCCAATGATGCCCAGACTCTCCAATTTGAGCAATAAATGCTTGTGAGGCACTTTATTAAAAGCTTTCTGAAAGACTAGAAAAATGATATCAACAGCATTGCCGTTATCAACTGCACAAGTGACATCTTCCATAAATTCCAAGAGATTATTCAAACATGAGGGACTCTTCCTGGAACCATGCTGAGAATCCCGAATGAGACCATACTCATTGAAATAATTTACCATATATATGATCCCGAATGAATGATTCCATAACCTTACAAACTACACTAGTAGGACTAACGGGCCTGTGATTACAAGGAAGAGAACGATTTCCTTTCTTGAATATAGGAAAAACATTTGCTCTCTTCCAGTCATCCGAAACGACACCTTCTTTTATTGTTTTATTGAAAATAATAGCTAATGGAACAGACAACTGGTCGGCAAAAGACTTTAGAATGAAAGGGTATACGCTGTCAGGACCAGGAGCTTCACTTCTTTTCAGCTTCAGCAGCTTTTCTTCAATCAAATCAGGCGTACACACCATGTCTCCAATACTATTAGGAGATACACCAACAACCAGGTCATCAAAATTGTCAAATATTCTGTAGATGGGTCTAGTGGACTTGACCTGTCTTGTTTGGTTTTGTTGGTACAGAATTCTAGTCTTATGACTAAACATCAGCACTGTGCAACAACATGTGTGGGAGATATGAAATTTCACACTATATCATATGATGAATGAATTCCTGATTACTCCCAATGGCCCCAGCTACCTGAGGATGATTACATGTAACTTCAAAGAAAATCCATTGAAACTTGTGGGAGGAGAATGATGCATTTCAAGTACCATTGTGTGACATTTCATACAAGAGTGCCAATGGCACAGTAGCTCACCTGGAAAGTGTAAATTTGTTTCACTATAGTACGTGCAATCTGATAAGGAAACACTGATTGAGCTAACATTGACGTCATGATGGCATTTGGGACCTTGGACCAAGAAATCCTGACATCCCAAAGGTATGGTTATTAGTACACCATTACGTATATATGTTATTTCAAATGAAGGGTTCAAGGTCCCATACTAGGCCTTGGGCCAGAAATGTGCAAACTGTGCAAATTTGTAGAAGATACAAGATTTGAAGGTATTTCATATAATGGGCCCTCCAAACCGGGCCCTGGGCCCAGAATTCTCAAACATCACTAATGGACCTCCACCTAAGGACCATTATGAGTAACTCCAAAGAGAACAAATTGGACCTTCAGGAGGAGAAGCATTTCAACTACCAATGTGTGGAATTTGATAAAATGGGCCCTCGCGCCCAAGTGAGACCTTGGGCCCCAAATTCCTGAACAGCCAGAAGGTACAGCTGTTAGACCATCATTATGACTGAGCATGAGCACTATGTAGGCTACTAAAATTGATAAGAGGAGAAACATTTGGCATGAGTCCACATGATGGGCCCCAGGGCCCACACCAGGCCTCGAGCCCAAAATTCCTGTACAACCCGAAGGTATGGCCGCTAGCCCATCATTTTGACCAAATATCAGCACCGTGCAACCAAATCCGTAGTAGGAGAGGCATCATGCGTGATTTCACATGATGGGCCCCAGGGCCCACACTGGGCCTCGGGATCAAAAAGGTATGGCTGCATGTTTAGACCATCATTATGACCAAACATCAGCACTGTACAACAACATTTGTGGGAGATACAAGATTTGGCGATGTTCCGGGTAATGGGCCATAAGGCCCAAACCGGGCCCTCAGCTCAAAATTCTCGAACACCCCGAATGGCCTTCTACCCCATGATCATTACATGTAACTCCAAAGAAAATCAATTGAAGCTTGAGGGAAGAGATGCATTCCAACTATCATTGAGTGAAATTTCATAAAATGGGCCCAATTGGGACCTTGGGCCAACAATTCCTGAACACCCCGAAGGTACAGCTGTTAGACCATCATTATTACCGAACATCAGCACTGTGCACTGAAATTGGTAGGAGGAGAAGCATTTGGCGTGATTCCACATGATGGGCCATTCCTGAACACCCCTGATGGCCCATGATTGGGTCATCATTGTAACCAAGTTTCATAGTTATCCATCAAAGTTTGTAGGGGGAGTAGCAATCTGAATCAATTGTGGACAGATAGATAAATAGATACACCTGCATGATCACAATAGCTCACCTAGCCATATGGCTAGGGTGAGCTAAAAA
>JAUOBX010307380.1:0-11137 GCA_032360705.1 Eupentacta quinquesemita
AATCCGTTTGGACATGCACCTTATAGTCAGGAAAGTAGTTATAAGAGCATTTACCCTCTATGTTATTATGCCTCATTTGCTCGGGAATTCTTGAGAGCCTCATCGGCAACCCACAGTAAGAGAACCTGCGGAAAAAATATGATCAATACAATAAATGTAGCTGTAATGAAATAGAATAACAACTGCAGTTCAGAATAATGATATTGTAGATCTTTTTATACATGATCGATTGAATAACAAACACGGAAACTACACTCTATTGCTATTCTCTCGCTGAAACATTTTTGTTTCTTCATTGCCTATTCGCGCAAATGATTGGTTGAGTCATGTGAAACATTATTTAGGATTGTTGAGGATGTTCAGGCTGTTAAGGCTACTTCAGATGCAGAATTCTGCGATCACACGTATGATGCATGACACTTCAAAATGATACTTGTGATTGTACAATTTTTTCATTTGTATCTTACGTTATCTTCTTTAGGTGATCCGACAGTTGTGCCCAATGGAGTACCCCGTAGACATCAGCTTCCGATAACTTCCTACCGTGCTCACTGATCTCGAATTCAACTAATGAAATCAGCGCAGGCATGTGAAGGCCTGATTTCAAGAGTAACGTTCCGGTAGTTTCAATGGTTCCTGCGAACGAATCTTTTAGCGAGACGCTCGGTATTCGTATCTGTAGAGCAGCAAAAGTATGGATGTTGAGTAGAAATATTTGTGTGATAGGGATACTGCAGGCTCAGGTAGACATGGGCCTATCTTGTAGCCTAGACAAGAATAAATACATCATTTCAAACCAGAGGTTCATACAGCGTTCCTTCACAGAGTTTGAGGACTTGTTTGGGCCATGTGCATTGCGCAAGATCGACGATATCCCATCATGCATTACCATACCCGGACTACCCAGCGAATCGCCTTTGTTTCTCTTTCAGATGTAAACATTATTTTTCTCCAAAAAAAAACGTGAGTTAATATGTTACCAGTTTATTGAAAGAAAAAAAACGCTGTATGGAAACAATAAAATACATAAGCAATTGTAATGCTGTTCGAGTGTGACGTCACAAAGTATTGTGCAATCAGATTTTCCGTCATTTTTCTTATAGTAGTGGTGGTACTTTGAATGCCGATAACTCCAAATAGGAATATCTGATTGAAACGGGGCTTGGACCAATATATTCAGTTATGTCGAGCCTGCGGGATCACTTCGAATGTTCTGTCTGGTATCACGCAAACGTCAACTAGTGGTCATCAATGCACAGGGGATAACGGGCAAAATAGATGATCGAGTTGGACGCTGACAATAAGATAACGGTGCTGACGAGTAGCCGAGTGGTACCAGTGATGTTTGGTAATACAATGGTTCCGGCTCGCTCGGTTTCGATCCCTGCTTTTACCGTCGGTTTTTCTCCAGAGGTTGCTGTACTTACAGTGAAAAGTTGCGGGTCTTGGTTTCTGCTGTGGGGCAGTGGGTTTAGTAATTACGGGGGGTTGCTGTCGGCATAGTTGCAAAAAGTCTCGCCGGTCGGCTGTACACATTTACCGTGGTGGAACTTCGAACATACGAAAAAAACGGAAAACTTCCGCTCCTCCAGGATCTGAGAAAGTGGTCAGATCCTTAGGTTCACAGGTCGTCCATCCAATGGGGACGTAGAATATCGGTCCTGGGAGCAAGTTTGGTTTGGCTTCAGTACACCCTGCCTCAATATCATCTGAGCATCAGTCGAGAAGAGAAGACAGGTTATCGCCGGTGTTCATCCACGATCAACACGGCCAGAGTTCCTCGAGGAGCCTTCAGTTGCTCCCTGAGCCTGTAGCCATCAAATCAGACACCCACCATCGACAGAAGAGCTAGACTTTCGAATGGGAGTTATCCTTTATACTACGTCACTATAGAATCGCGCATCGCATCATTGAATAGAAGTGACCCTGCCTCTTCTAATTTGCTCACTGTACGGTACTTTTGTAATAGAATCCAAACTAACGTTCCGAATCGACACGATCAGGGACTAATAGATGAATATATGTATACAATTCAGTGATGCTTTGGTGAAACTGATATTCCATACGATGATATCCGTCAAAACAGGATTTTGCTCTACAGAAATTGCCCTTATATGGTGTTGTGGCGTCCTCAAAGCATGCGCATCATGTTGCCAGTTGGGTCAAATTCCACTCACAATGCATCTAAAAATGCTCCCTCAATGTATTGACGATAAAGTATATAGAACAATTTGTAACATACCTTCCGCTTTGAAGCTGCATCAATCAGCTGAATTGTGGATCTCTGGAACAGTCGTCCATCATTCGACGTGATCACGACTTTACTTGAAACGAAATCATTCACCAGCTGGTTCAAACCCTCGTCGATGGGGTCCTGCTCCAAAGAGCACAGCATTGCGAATTTGTACCATTCACTACGCTTCCTCAAATATTCGATGATCTTCGGCGCAGCGTGCCTACTTAGCCCACACGCGAATCTGAACACATATTGGTGATTCATTGGATCAAGACCAGATATTTTACGCTCCATGGTGATGGAATTCTCTTCAAAGCCTCTAGCAATGTGTTGACCAGCGAACCATTCACAGAAGAGTCCATGATAAAAACGTACGCTCGTTGTGTTCTCTACATCGAGCAATATCTTATCTTCCACCAGAATACCCAGAGTCAAATAATAATGTAACGTATCATCACCAATGCACTGGGAAACGTCTTGCTCTTTCCAACCGTGTTGCTGGCCATTAGAAGATATTGCTTCGAACGCCATTTCCCCAAGTTTGTCATCCTGCTGGTCATTCAGGTCAGCCACACGAGACTTGTTTTGTGCATGGCTTTGCAAGCACGATATCATATATCGGAATAAACTAGTGACCGATTTTATATCATGAAAGTCATCCCTCTCGTGAATTATGTGAGCAAACACGACGAAGAATAGTGGGACCTCTAACACGTCATCCAAAACGGGGATTTCCTTTAACTTCCGGGAAACATTGTGAAGTTGGTCTGTATCCCCTCCGACCACAGCTCTACGAATGTATTCATCACGTGCATTCTGATTGAAGCCAGTCAGTCGATAACGTCCTGTGCGAGGGGGGAGTTGCTTGGGTATGCAATTGACTCGTGTGGTGAGGATAACGTTCGCCTTCGGAAACATCTCTTTCCTGATGATATGAGATATATCCGTGTCTATAACATCTTTGTCTGGATATTCATCGTAGCCATCCAGAATAATCACCAATGAGGAACAGGTTTTCAAAAACCTCATTATGTCTTTCTCAGTGATGTCTGTAGTTCTGGGCAGTCGGAATTGCTTTATTGCAGCACAGAACGATTTCACTTCTTTTAGGTGGCGTAATCGGAGAAATATTAAAATGTCTGTCTCACCTAACGGTGACCCCTCTGCTCGGATACACCAGTCATTAACGAGTTTGAGTGAAATCGTTGTCTTTCCATATCCCGGCTCTCCCTCAATGATACGCCTACTGCAAATTTCACTTTCGCTATCGTTAACAATTTTCCGATAGGATTTCAACGATTCTTTTTTCTGGAGATATGAGCCAACATGTACCAATCTGTCGATGCCAACTTCAACAAATGTAGTTAATACACTGTAAAGCCTGTCTTTGACATACGGAATGGGTTGAACGGCTTCGTATTCAAGCTTGTATCTGTCCCTTAGCTCCTGGATGAACAACTCTGCGATAAACAGTGATCGATAATAATAATAACCAGAAAGCCAGGAGGCTTATTCATTGTAGATTAGGAGAAGCATTCATTATCTTGATAACAATAATAATGGGAGAGCTTGCTCAATTTCGGTTTAATTGCTCATGGTCAATCTTCTTACTGCTCTGATCAAGCAGTGTTCACTCTGCTTGATTATGCAAGCTCAAAATAACGAATGTACGAATCTTCCCTCTTTTCCGACCAAAATAGACCAACTCACCAAAGTTCAGCTTGCTCGGTCAGTCAGACTGGACTTGACCTATAATATCAAAAGCTCCCATTCTCCCAAATTTTGACAAAATGTGATCCCACATCGCTACAAAAATGAATAGCGTTCCTGTACGCATCGTCCGTAACCCCCACACACAATTTCAGCTTGATCAGTTCAATCACGTTGAACTTTGCTTCCTATCAAAATTCGAATTCTATCGAAATTTCACTGCTTCCCCAATTTTGACCACACATCACCCCTCATCGATACAAAATTGAACAACGTCCCTCCATCTATCGTTCCCAACCAACACACCAAATTTCAGCTCGATCGGTCCAGACAGGCTGGACTTTGCTTGATTACAAGGATTTCATCAACATTCTACAATTTTCATTTTTTCACAAAATTGAACTCTCATCGGTACAAAAGTAAATAGCGTTCCTGTACGCATCGTCAGAAACCCACATACCCAATTGCACCTTGATCGATCCAGTCAGGCTGAACTTTTCTTGATTACAAGCTAACAATTGAACCCCCATCGATACAAAATCGTCAGGAACTCACATTCCAAATTTCAGCTTGATCAGTCCAGTCATCAGGCTTGACTCTGCTTGATAACAAGCTAACAATTCCAACAATATCACAATTCCAGATTTTCCAAATTTTCGACCAAAAATGACCCCTTCATCAGGACAAAAATGAATTGCCTTTCTGTACACATTGTCAGAAACCCACACCAAATTTCAGCTCGATCGGTCCAGTCACACCCATCCATCTATCCATCCATCCATCCATTCATACATACGCCGCCATGACTGCGAAGATTCATTGAGTTTCACTGCAATGTGATCAATAATAATAATGATAATAATAATAATAATAATAATAATAATAATAATAATGATAATGAGAAGAAAAAGAATAATGATAATGATAATAATAATAATAATAGTAGTAGTAATAATAATAATAATTACAGTTATTACGCTATCATCTGTCTTCCTTGCCACATCCGTTCAGGGGGTTTCATTAGGAAGTCCATTATAAAGATGAGCAGAGGTTTGGCAAATTCTATTATATCTTCTTCATAGGCTGCTTGGGTGCTCATATAGCATGGAATGCAGTTTGACTCTATTTTATTAGGCCGAACGAGAATGAAATATGAAATAATTCGAGTAGTCTTTCGGAATTTGTGAGAAAATGGCAATCGTTGTGAGGCAATGTCAATGGAGCAGCGTGAGACATGGCTTGATTGAGATTTCCCCCCGGGACGGTCCCATGACTCATGTTTGGCGCAGGTTCACGTGCAACTATGTGAGATAGAGGGTCAGATTCAGACCTGGGCATGGGAGGCTGTGTGATACCTTTAAGGCGTGTGCTCCCCACGAGGGAGCGACTTAGCTGGACAATGTAAGAATAGACGCAAACAATACGGTACATATCCTCGTTTTACCAGGAGTTACCTTTAGGTGTTTGCAGCAGATCGATGTTCTGAAAGATAAGCAGAAACATAAATTAGCAAAATCTCAATTATCGACGACGTGCATAAACGAATCCAATAGTGAATAACACGCGCCACGAATACGGCAATAAATATGAAGATAAGAACATTCATTCGTTACGACAGTTCAGATGTAGACAACGGATGTAGTATCCTTAGTGCATAGTGCAAACCGGACTATGGCTTAAGATTTGCTATAGCGAATATGAAGATTTACAGTGAATCGATAAATTATGCAGGGACATTCAGTGTGAATTAGAGGAGCGAACACTGCAAGTGGCAGCTACAGGCGAATCCCCATAAACCGGAGGTATTTCCGAGAACTTATACATTTGACTTCGAATTTCTAATAATCAGAGAATGTTGGAAAACGCTGGGAGTGAAGGGCACAAAGGGCGCAGATTTCAAAGATCCATTATTGTATAATATGCACTCCACGGTTGTGTGAGCGCTTAGCCCTGAATACAATTGTTTGTTCATACGTACCTCTTCCCCACCCGCTTGTAGTTGTCTAATGTGGCTTCGTCTTCTCAATCGTATTATTACACCTGGAAAATATGGATTTATAGGATCACTCATAATCAAGTGAACAGAGCAAATGCAAATGGAAAATCAATTGTTTTCAATATACGTTATATATTTGTAATAATTGTAATAATAAAAGTCCAAATCATCAGCTACTCAATTATCATGCGTTCAGGTCACAGGCTTACGGTTAAAATGGTTCATCCACATCAACGTTATATTATTTACACTGGACTTATTATTTTGTTCAAATAAGTTTTGTTATTCAGTCGTAAATGTTTAATGTGTGCTACTGCGTTTTCCGAAAATGGTAGTTGACAGCGAGGATCATAATTATTATTAACTTCCGGAATAGGTAATGCATACAACCATTTCAGATTTGGGATACTGGCCTACTGGGACATGTCAATTAGGCTACATGTAATGTAGGCTGGTGATGTGACTTGTTCGCCCAGCTCCCCCACCCCCCCCCCTTTTCAGGAAATATTGTTGTATATTTTCAATTTAAATTGACGATTTTCATTTCAAACTATTCCAAATAAGATTTTTTTTCACTGCCTAATGTCTCGAATTATTATCTTAGCCAACGCAAGGGAATTTACTAATTGCTTGTTCAAATATATTGGTCATTGCAAGATGGTATTGTTTGTTCAAAGGAGTGAACAACATTGTGGAGTGAGCAGACCTAGTTGAATACTGTTTACATAAGTAAATAATTGATCAAATAATATCAAGGAAGCAACACTTCACCGTACATAAGTGTATCCATTGCATAACCAGCCCAAGAATTAGAAGCTAATTTCGCTAATATGGGTCCAGCATTGAAGGACACTGTGTAAGAAGATGACTAATGCATACATTAGTATTATCAGAGAATGGACGAGCCTATATACACTTGTAGTGAACTGTTCGTTGTATTAAAAGGTATTGAGACTTTGACCTGACTATTTCTTGTTCAGGGATTATACCCCATATGTCTAACCCACAATCCAAGCACGAAGCCTGTATATATACACATTTGTATTGAGTAATTATTCTGTTTACAAGGTTTTAAGACTTTGACCTGTCCTAAAATTATTCTGGATTATTCACTATATAATAACAGCCTACATACAAATAATGTAGCCTATGCACTTTGGTTTTCAGTCTTTTATGATCCTCTATACTAATTCAGTGTTTGTGCTGATTTTACCTCTCTCATGCAGATCGATAACTTGAGATAACTTGTAACCGGAACATTGTAGATGGGTGGTGTGATTGAATTTATGGATTGCCTCAACGAAAGGAATCTGGTTGTCACCAAAAATAACTCTAAAGATCACATGGTCAAAAGGTCAAATGAGGTCAAGTGAGGTCAAAGTAGGTCACCAGATGCAGATGCATTGGGGGGTCATTAACCCTATTGCACTAGGAAGGGTCACGGACAAATACAACATTTAGTGTGTCTGAAAAAGTTATTCCGAAACTGCTATGGATAGTTTACTCTCAGTAACGGGAATCGAACCCATAAAGCGCCGACAAGTGTGCGTGGATACATCACTCTAATCAACTGCACGCCTCCATCTGGAGACGCATGTGATTGCTATGAAGGAGGGTGTCATTACACACAGACGCATTCGGAATGAAGCACCTTGCTCAAGCATGCAATATTGGCTAGAACAGATAATTCCTGGATCACTAGCTTGGTGCATTCCAGGCCACCACGCTCCAAAAGCGGTGATGACGGCCTCAGCGAAAACTGTTATAGTAAAGCTCTCCAATGTATCCGTTGTTGAAATTGCGAAACGGAACTTTTGTTTCATTATTGTCGCTGAACTGGCTCATTGGCCTATGAACTGCCCGGATATCTCACAAGATCTGAAGCAGGCTGGAGCCAAATTTTCTAAGGCAAGCAGCGGAGAGGAGTTTTGTAGCGAAAAGTTTAAGTTTAAACCTAATTTGTAATCAATCTTTCAAATGCTGAAGAACAAGTTGAATTCGCAAAAAAATAGATTAAAAGTTTACTATATGAATAGAGTAAGAACCTATATGTTTAGAAGATAACACGCATTATGTCTACCAGTCATTGGAATAAGCTAGGTATATGCAGGTAGGCCTCAGGGTATGCTCTCGTCGCTGTCCGAATCGCGAAACAATACAGATTGGATCATCTCACCAAGTACTCAATCTGATAAGTCGTGAATGAATAATATAAACTGATCGAAATAACAGGACACTTGTATATACTGTAAGCTCGTTCCATACCTCATAATGCGACACATTTCCACGACAAAAAGTTATACACACTCCTATTATCATCTTTTATTATTTGACAACATCACGGAATCTGAGTACCAGCCACATTTGGTTCACGTGACCTCGAGCTCCGGCCCATCGTTCGATATTGTTTGATATCGACTACGATTTTCGTTTTACAATGTATGAAGTCAATTTCGTAATCCATCCTGATAGGGTACGCACATGGACCCGTTCATTGTCTCTCGAATGAGTATACTAAAGGTGTAGGACGTGAGAATGTCTCCAAGAAATGTTCATACAATTTGTTTTGAAACCAGCAACTAAATCTTACCTACAAAAATAAGTAAAATAAATGCAATTGCACTCATCAGTGAGGCTGTGATCCAGGGCGAGATTGAGATCCCTTCAGTCTCTGGCGGTGTTTCGTCTACATCTGGAAAATGAATATACTGACACGTAAGAGTTTATTTGACACTTTCATGTATTGCATATTGAGGGCAGCAGCTATGCGGCAACGCTCACTTCGAACCCATGCAATATTGTACCATGAGTACCAAGTTTGAAATCAATCGCATCAAAAAGCGTAAGAGGGTTATTGCGCGGTCGCCCAAAGAATCACCAGAATCATAATACCCCCAGAGGTTAGACGCGTCACATTGATAAACTTAGGTTCTTTGGTAACTTAACTTTGGATGCTTCCATCCGGTAAACGTTACCGATCCATCCAGGCCTCTACAGGGCGCACTCTTAACAGCTTCTTTCCAACAGCAGTGCGTACCCTTAACGATTTTCAAAATGTTTGATACTGTATCTATGTTTTTGTTAGTTCATTTTGTATATACGTTTTTTCTGTGTACGACAAGTCAAATCTAATTTCATTGTATTGTATTCATATAATGCAAATGACAAATAAACGCCTATCCGATCCTATCCCTAAACAGTGAACAGAATTTGTTTGGTATTAGCTACTACTAGAGGAGTTCTCCAGAGCTGACCATACTAACACATGCAGTCCATTCCACACAATACGAGTAGCCCATTAACTGTAGAATTGTGCGACAAAATTTAGCATTTTTCTTATCAATGCTTATGACTAATTAAAAATCCTTATTCTGGCTGGAAATCCAACAATTGAATTGCAGTAAGGCAGTTATATATCAGACTCATTGCACATAATAACAGACATAGGTCTGAATAATAAAAATAAAGGTACCATATATGAAATAGTCAATAGATAAGGTGCAATTGAGGTGCTCCCAAAATATCTGCAAGATCACCATTCACCAATATGGTGCTGTAGCTCAAACCACACAAGCAATGGGCATCACTAGTTGATGACAACACTGATCAAATATCATGGTGACCCAATTTAATTTGTAGTAAGTGAGAGATCCTTCTTGAAAGTGATTTGCCATTTTTACAAATGGGCCCATCATGCCTCTTTGATGACATTTTACCTGACATTACAGGATATTTATGAAAATAATATAGTTCCTTTGCCAACCTGATTTGCCAACCTAGTTTTTCCCATGGATTCTGGGGAGATAACTTGTTTATAGTGTAACACAGAGTATAGACTGATACTATGAGGTCAAAAGGCAAGCCAGTAAGCCACCTTTGTGAATTATTTTGTACTGCGCTACATAATGGTATGAATTCCAGAAATTCCATAGGTCGACATTGCTAACAATTTTATTGAACGAGTCATATTCCATGGCGTGATCAACAAGAGTTCCGCTTGCCGGTATAGACACAATAGGTTTCTGTGGTATGCAATTGACTATTTGCTTATTTGAATGGTGCAATACAATGAATACACAATGGTTGTTTTTTATGTGGGTGTCGATGGCAGTATTTGCCAATGCACATATCTTATATTTACAAGTCGCTCGGTAGCTTAGCACAAGAATAATATTGTAACACATTTATACGATGCAGAAAACGAAAGTAAGAGATATGTGCGATAGCTAGTCCATGAGTTAACAGATTGAAGACCCTATTCAAAGAGGTACAGGAGTTGAATGGAACAGGTTCTTTCATTCAGCAAATCAAACGTTCCAACCACTTTATTGCACAAAATAAGCAGTTTCAGAAGAAAAGGTTTGAGCATTTTCCCACAGAATAACTTCTCTGACACCAAATGTGAAGTGTACCACCATAATGGGGAACACACCCATCTAGTCAAATGTTTCACTACTGCCCACAAATGTGTACCCTTCTGACCAACTAAGGAGGAGCAGACATGTACTCATCATGAGGAACGTAACATACTCACCAACATGCCCACTTCTGTTTACAGTCAAAAGCACGCTACTACACATGGGTAATGTGAGACTCTGGAAGAGTAACGCTATATCCAACAGCACGGCATAAGAGCCACTCAGGCATTCAATAGATTCCGAATCGCTATTCACTGAATATTGATATCAGGTCTGGAACTCTGCTAATGAACTATTTTGCTAATCTGCACAGTACTTCTCAGAGATGGAATGTTATGGAACACTGGTGATTCCCCCCCTCCCCCCAGATGTTTGGGAAACTCTCATTGACTTTTGATCTTCCAGAAAGCAACAAATAGCCCATGTCCTCCAATATTTCCACCAGTGCTCGAAATACACGTAAGCCCGATAGCCCGGGGCTACTCAAAGTTCCGTTCGGGCTACTAGAGAAGCTGTAGCTGCCCATCGGGCTAGTGAGAATTCCTAACGTTACAGCTTTATTTCATCCCGTAAATTCCTCAAAAAAATAACTGAGTAATAATCACCAATCTCCAAGTATTTTTTGGGGTCAAACTAGCCTGAATTAACTGGCTTTAGGCCCCTAGAGTTTTGTGAATTTCATGGCCTTGTTGCCCTTGTATATGTATCCTGGCATTGCGTACTGTGCCGTACTCGCGGTGCTCAGTAAAGTACCGATTCCAGTCGCTGCACACATCG
>JAUOBX010307602.1:0-17280 GCA_032360705.1 Eupentacta quinquesemita
CAATACAAACCGCGCGCCTGTCGAGGCCTGGCTTCTACCCTCAACATTATGGGACCCACTGAACATCCGGCACCCGTTCGAAATGAGGTCTCCGCCCGAATGGAGATGAGCGAGAATTCGTCTATAGTCACCCACAACATGTCTTGAGGCAATAGTTTCTCTTCTATTCTCTAACTGCTCATTCTCACTCTCAGGAAAAGTGGAGATTTACATGCAGAAATAAATCACAAGACGGTTCACGAGTAATCGGTTAAATATAGTTGTCTGTGTGGAACATTCACATGTCAACTAGGTTGTCACTAAACGTTGTCAAATTGCTTCAGAAATGTCAGGAATTCTTGTAATTTAACGGTTTTCCATCATTCGTACATCAACAGTAGGTAATAAAATAATGCAAATACACAAACATTTATTTTGAAATTAGTTCGATCCATGGAATCGATCCATAACAACAAGTTTCTGATCGTTCGACAGTCGTCTCAGCTAGAGTGTGAGTGTAAGTTGTAATATGTTATTATGACGTCATTTTTAGCAGTATGGAGAAATGTACCGATCATAGCGAAATCGTTCTGAAAAGCGGCATTCTTTGGACTTTTCAGGGCTTGTATTTATGAGTGGCGATAAAAATGAGGGTGTCTCGGTATCTCATTGCATTTGAGACCTCTTGGACGTCATCACAGCGGCTTGGTCTTCCGCATCTGGGATGATGTCATCATCAGTATTAAAAACAAAGAGAGACCTTGCCACCCTCGTATTCATCCCCTCAATACACAACGCATCCCAGCATGCTATAATGTCTGCTGTCATCGTAGTGCATTTGAGTACGATTCAGCCTCAGGAGGGTGCCTCTAGAATTTGTAATGCTAGTTTCACTTTAAGAAACTAATAGCCAACGAGTAGAGCGTTCGGTTCAACTTAATGAGTTGGTATAATGTTGGGAAACAGTTGAATACGTGAGGAACGTTTTGTAGAATTGGGAGTTATGTGCCATCAACCAAAACAATAGAATAATATACTACCGCTACTTACGTAATACGTAATTGAGCAACCGGTATAGTCATAAATTGGTCTAGGTCAAAACGTCACATTGTATTCTGACGAGAATATTCCACCTCTTCATGGTTTACCGATCCCATACAAGCCGGCAACGGTGCATACCTGAATACAGTACTCTCGTCGGCTGCGAGCCATCCGTCACCAGGTCACGGACCAAGCTGATGCCTCTGAAGCGTGACCTCAATATGGAGGGGGAGGTCTTCACACTCAGACAGCAACATACAAACCAAACGGGTTATTACCTTGTCTTCATTCCACGAGAACTAGTTTGTGATTACTCTACAAATGAGAGTATTGATCACATTACTCATAAAACATGAATAACTATTTCGAAGTATCCGTGTGGATTATATATTTCCTCGACCGATTCGCGTTGCATCAGGCAAGCGGATTTACCTTTGACTACACTAGGCCTACCACGATATTGCTACACAAATACACACAAACGTAACCTTATACAGTAGATGACTAGTAGACATAGACAAGGACTCATCATATGGCATTAATTACATGCGACCACTCGTTGTAGATTCCTTCTCCATATATTACATTGAAAATTATCTTATCAGAGACGTATATGGGTGATATATTGAACATTCGACTGACAGTAGAAGTAGAGAACTATTATAGTAGACACATACAAAGACTCATCAAATATGGCAATAAATACAAGCGACCACTCGTTCTAGAATACATTCCCCCCGGATATTGAATACTTATCCTAATGCAGACGTATGTTGGTGATAAATTAAACATTCGACTGGCAGACTGGGATGGATCATTGATACACGCTTACTTCGGGGCATCGGCCTACTTTTGCGGATATTTATGTTCACCGTGGCAACATTGCGTAAGGCCTTCAATAAATAAAAACGCGCAGTGGATTAGTTGATTAACATCATCTTAACCGAATAACTGTGAAGCTTGCGTCTGATCTACAAGAGGTTCAAACATTCAGCACTATTTTTTCTGGACATAAAATCTAGACATGCAGTCAACATTCACATATTTTGACAAAATCGACCACTGATAACTTCAAAATAACCTTAGCTAGAGGGGAAATGCACACTTTCTCGCGTGAATTTGTGTACATAATCCTTACCTCTTGGGGGTTTCGTCAACACAGTAACTAGTGAACAGGACTTCGAGAGTGCAGAGACTTCATACTTGGTAGGTATGTTGGTCATATGGAGTACATAATCCCTATTGTTTTCCGGTTGGGTCCAAGGTAATTGGGGGTCAATAGAGGTTAAAGTCTGAAAACCTTGTAAACACAATAACCAGTGAACTGAAAAGTGCAAAGACTTCATATTTGGTAAGTTAGTTGATCATATAGAGAACATTATCCCTATTGTTTTCGGTTCAGTCGGAAGTCATCGTAATTGTGTTGGAATTCTGCATCATGGCCAGAAGGCAAGAATCACTGAGCATCGTTGCTTTCTCGTTGTGGTTAGTTTTACTGACCGTTATCCGTGATTTTGATCTTCACAGTAACAATACTATATTCGATACCTTTCAATATCAATAAGGACTCGTTCAATTGAAAACTAGGTATCTCAAAATGTCGATAATTTGATTGGAGCGAAACTTCGTGATTGTGGTCTATGGTTGGACCGTAACAACATATAGGTCATGTAAACTCATCGGAGGTCATATCGACACGTTTTTTACCATTTTTCCAAGGTCAATATTTATATTTATGCTGGGACATACACGTGGGCGGTTCACCCCACCGCCCACATGCATATAGTTTTGAATTGAAAATAGTTGGTTGTATTGTCAACGACCCATAGGGCCTATATACAAAACGAATCCTTCCAATGTTTCATGAAGGGGAACATATAGTAAGTGCTGGTTTTCATATAGGCCTGAATAAATCTTGAAAATACATAAAACGTCTGGTGGCATGTCTTCCTATCTTATTCCTATCCCCGAGGAATATATTCCAATATATCTTGAAGTAGAACTATATTACCGATTGTAAAGCAGGCATCAATATATTATTACTGATGAAGGTACGCTACATATGACGTTGTCTCTATCGTCACGGTCAATCGGTGGATTTCTCCGTCCAAGATCAGTCCACTTCACAAGAAATGTTCGCCTAAAAACTCACGGCTAGTTTTCCTCATCAATCACGAAAACAGAGTCACAATACATGATGGGGCGCAGTGTCAAATTAGTCTAATAACTGTACCCACGAGGACCTCATTTTCTAATCAAGAACTGACCGATACGATAGTAAAGCATATTAGACTCGTCCGTAGGGAATATTCCACCAGTGGAAGCAAATATCCGATTCAACATATCGAACTCTTTGATTATAGTGGTTAGTGAATATATTCAATATATGTATATACACCCACTAACAAAGAATAAAACATGGAGTAGAACGTGGTGTAGTTGATATGTTTGAGTATGGCTGCGATTTACGTCACGTTGGAATATCGACTCATCCTCAGCTGGAATTCTCAGCGGATTTGAAACTTTTTCGAGGTAAGGGGGAAAACATGTTATTGTGCGTGCAATTTTCTCATAGAGAACAAGTTAGTAAGCCTGAATTAATAACTACTAAAGGCGATGTCTCGTTCGACTTGTCAACTAACATATATGGGCGGATAATTGCACGACCACTTACTTAGGCAACGTATATTTTATATAGTACTGAATTATACTCGCGCAGTCGTCTCCATGCATATGTCCCAAATTACAGTCGCTAACAGAATGACGCAGTTCTTGCCATTGATATGTGAGTTAAACAGACTGATCAGGATTTGTTAGGAATATAAGTATCCGATTTGTGTAACAAGTACATCATGCTTCTCTCACTCTGTTTCTTGCGTTTTGGAATTGGAAGCGTTGAAGTTTCCCTGGGTATTGGGTAGATAGCATGTCTACATCACCCAATGCGAATGTATTGTACAAGGTGATGTTGGGTAATAATATAAACTCAGATCTCAATGTGCTCTCCAATGATCCGCTGGTACTAAATGTTTGAATCTGGAACGTTCTCCAGGCGATATATCACGAGTGTCGCTCCTTCCTATAGGTACATACACCGAACCATCACTATCCCATAAAAGCCACAGACATTCATCTCCATCTGAATACCCCAATCAGTAAGAGAGTTATCCAATGACTAGCACATTAACTGATTCTACCTTGAGCGGTGACCATTCGATACAACCTCCATAAATCAACGAATTTAATATGAAATATTCAGAGGCGGAACATCCGCCTTAACACCCCCTGAAGGGCGAGGCAATTATCGGAACTGTTTTATGTACATTTTCTCATTTACATTTTCTGTCGTGCCTTCGTCTCCGAAGAGGTTGTGAATTCTAAGATCATTTTAAACTGCCTGAAGCATACAACCAACCACTGAGATGTGAAATGTTTTGACGGGGAATGTTTTTACCACAGGCAGTTCAAATTTACTGTTGTCCTAATGTAACACTCTCGAAACATTAGGACGATGTAATAATGAGCGTATTAGACTGCATTGGCCGTGTGTAACAATAGTCTCGTTGGAGTCTGAATCTATCCAATATCATATATAATCGGTTCTGTTGTTTTTGTAGCAATTATCTAAGTGGAAACATTCGTCACAGCCTGCTGCATATTATCAACTGATATGGTGTGAAATAGTTCGACCAGGAAGTTTTCTAAATGTCAGTGCATAATTTTCAGCCTTCACGCAGTCTATATCGGGTAACTGCGTGGTGGTATCTATATATGCCTATGATGCTACATGGACCAGTTTTACAGTGGAATTGTCGCTTAGTCAATTCTTTTTTTTACTCGCCGGACACGGGAACTGATTCCAAGCAACCCGGCAAGTGTGCATTCCTGGATACAGCACTCTCGTCAGCTACGAACCCTCGGCAGGTCACGGACCAAGGCAATGTCTCTGAAGCTGTGACCTCCATTCAAAGGAGGTGATCATTACACGCAGACGGCAATATACAAATCACCTTCCACTCATTGTGAGCAATCTGGATAAAGCACCTTGCTCAAGGGTGCGACGCGAACTGGAACCCATACTCTTTGGATTACCAACTCGACGCTCTAGACAACCTTGCTACCACGCTCCAAGCTAGCGCCGCCTGTCGGGTGACGCCACAGTCTTGGATTTTATTATCTTCAAATTGACTGGGTATAGTCACTTGTTTGAATCCATTTCGCTTCCAGCGCCTCAACATTCTAGCCAACATGTATGAGAACAACAATCCTTGCATTTCCTGGAGATGACCTCGATAAATTTCTATTCGAATATGTGAATTAACTTATCGTGTAGCATAGAGCTGACAGATTCCCGGATACATGCTTTTATCTGGGTTTGCTGTCTTTAGTGTTCTGATATTCACAGATTCAGTCGTGAGAGAGGTGTATGGTTGGCATGAAAATGATATCGATAGTCAAATGTTAAATATCTGTCAGGTGCTTCTATTATTTGACCAATTGTTTCACGCAAAATTGCTCATATGGTATACGCGAGCTTCCACTGGTATTCGGGATGAAACATACTGAACAGCTGAATCGCGCGACGAAATGTCGAATTGGCTCATCATTTTTCCCTGCGTTACCCCCATATTTTGTCAAGAGGCCGCTGATATACAGTAGGCCTAATGAAGCACATTATCTTTGACGAGAGAGAAATAACGGGGCAATTATATAAATCGATGGTCTGGGGCCAAAAACATGAACTCCTGACTTCAGGGGATTTTAGGTAAACCCGTTTACTGATCAAAGCCGATAGGTCGTTCACGATATTGTGTCAACTCGACATTCAGAAATAGATAGACGTATCTGCCGACTGCGTGGAGATGTAATAAATTCTTTTTAGTATGTATGTTCCAGCTATGTGGCAATAACATATTCAACAGATATCAGGAGATATGGTTCCATGTCATTTTACTTCCATTACTGCCTTAATGGCCCAACGTTTAGTCGTAGAAGAGGTAGGCCTACATGGGTTAGCTTCACGAATGAAAGATTATCTCGAGACATTAGTCAAATATTAGTTCATCGTGAAATGCCTTCAACATTTGACCATTCATTTCACCCAATGTTTCACAATATACAAAACACCTTCACTTCTTGTATCTCGAGTGGTGAACTACTGAAGGGGTCCACATGTAGGCTACCATCTACCAAATAGAACAGCACCATATACCAAATGGATGTCGTGTTGAAGTACCGGCCGTTCTTAGCATAACGACAATATATATATATATACATTTTATACCTTTAATGCTTGTTGAAGAACATTTTTCATCTGATACATATATATATATATATATATATTCAAACTGTAGTATATATATATATTTCGACTACTACCATATTTCCGATCTTCATTCACAGCGCATGGCATGATTGTTTTAATTGTTTTAAAATAAGTTATTCATTCTCCACCTGTCTGGATAGTTCATAGTTCTCCTAAGCCCTGATTGAACTATAAACCCATGTAGGGAGTTTTCACAGCGTGATTGGATGGTCGATATTCCTCCCGCTTGGAGAAATGACCTAGGGTGATGCGGCGCGGAAAGGAGACTTAATGGAGGATGAAGAATATATGATGAACTATATTCCCGTCAGTCACCTGTGAATTAATGAATAATGAACGTGCCTAATCCGATTAGCAATTCATCGCACGCCATCGAAATTTGACGTTGATTCTATGCTAACGCTCGGATATATCATATTGATCATTGATATCATATATCAATTGAACGAATGTTATCATTGGGGATAAGGACTGTTTCTTGGATATTAATTAATTGTGTGGTCAGTGATTCCGTGCTCTCCGATAGTCCTATTGAGTGTGTGTGAACTCCTTGACTGATCCATACCGTTCCTTTTTATCTCTAGCCAAAGCTGTGATTCAAAGCGTCTGCATCTCTAAATGTCGCCTCTTATTGGCCAGTGATGCCACCTACAAGCTAATCTTTTCGCCAAGCGTTTTTCCTCTATTTCCACCAACGATGCTCATCTGCTCATCCTCCCCCGCTTTCCCCAGTTTCAATGAAACCATTCCTGACATGAATTTTATCACGCGTACGGTTCTTCTTGCAAAACATCATTCCTTTGGATTCAATCCTACCCTCAATTCCTGTACCAAAAGCTTTCTCTCCAGTCGCTCTATCTCTAGCTCTCTCCCATCAAAGCTAGTGTCTCCCAAGGCTTTGTTCCTTCCCCTACACTCTATTTCATTTAATGAATGATCTTCTCGGCTCTACTACTAATAGTATTCACTCCGTTGCTGATGATTCTTCCCTTCACCGTTCACTCCGTTTTCAGAGACACCAGAAATATACATTTTTGTCAACCATCGTTCCTTAGCGACCCGTCAGTTGAACAACGGTTTGAACTCTGTATCAGATTGGGTAACTGCGAATCTGGTTATTTATAATAAATTATAGCCTCATAATTTGCTGATTTCACGTTCAAGGACTGAACCACTCATTGGCGATATATTAAACGACGTCTCCAGAATATCCATTTGTCACGCCTTCTCCTACGTTGATGTCTTGTCTCCTGTTGAGGTGCTCTCAATATGACGAGCCTATCAATGAAGCGATATTAGTGTCGCATAGCCCTATTCTGCCTGTGAGTAATTCTAATCATCTTAGGAGAGTTTATATCAGCGAGTTATCCGCCACGAGGAGGAACATATTTCAGAAAAACATCTCCTGCTATAACATATAACTATAATATATTTATCGGAAATTTCCCGCCGCGGAGTATTACGAATCACATATAGTTTTCATTCGATATATTCATGCCTCACAGATCGAGCAATATTAGTACCTGACATTGACTATGATGAAACTATATTGGACATGATCGCTGGGGACTTCACTAACAATTCCACCAGCGCAAATAACATGATATTAAATTCAGCAGGTGTTCTATTTGAGGAAAGTGACCCAGACTATGAGCGGCAACAGAATATTGTTGAGAAAATTTACTCACTTTATCTTCTTGTTAACTCAGGAATATGTTTTTTTTAACACGCTGATGCAATGAGAATCTCTGGTTGGAAATGGTACCAACATCGTTGAAAACGGGTCGTCTATATCCCAATTGATATTTGCGTCACTAACCTACCGTATTGTGTTAATGTCGTACTGCCTACCACAGGGTATTCCTTTTGATTCTGCAACTTATTATCTCACATAATCAAACGAGGGTAGACTCATCTGGTTCCACTATGGTTAGGTCCATCGAGACAGAAAAATGCGATTCGAACGAAAACAGAGAAGGTAGTAACTGGTGTAGAAAAAGTGTTCTAAACAAACCCATCACTGCAGATACGCTACATCTTCCTCATTTATTATTGTATAATATAAACTCATGCTTGTACACAATGTCATCGCGAATCAATGGATTGAGGTATTATTGATATATTAGTTCACGTGTGGCTGTTAACTTCATACGCATGGATGTTAAATGCATGGACGACGCGGGCGTTTTTTTATGAGACATTACTGGTATTTCACTTCTCCCATGCATTATACATCGATTCTGTAATGTCCTATCTATTCTTGGATATCGGAATTAGTATGCTCCCTCTTTATTCATTGGGTACTGCCTCCTTGTCCATTAGGCGGTTGAATAGCTCCGGAAGTTATTCCCACTTCCCCTAAGCACCTCGTTCTCTCCATTCATCAGTGCATTGAAGTAAAAATATGCCACCTCTGTAGGATATCAACGCCATCTATTAGTAGTTTTTCATCACTCTCTTTTATGATTTTTGACTGGGTCATGTATTTTTATTTTTTGTCCAAATAAACCCCACTATGCAATAATGGAAACCTATTTTTGGTGTAAACAACGCGGAGAGTTGGATGTAAATTACTGGTGGGTATGTTTCATATGCTTATCGAATGGGTTGGAAGCTTGTCTTCATTCCACGCCAATTATAGTGTGAGATCAGTCTACATATGAGAGCATCATTGACCCTAATACATAAGACGTGATTAACTGGTTAGAAGTATCCATGTGGATTACGGATTGTTTTGACCGCATTCGCGTTGCGTTGGACAGTGAATTTACCTATGACTACACTACTACAATAATGCTACAAGAGAGGCCCCAATATAACATATAACAAGTATTCAGAGGACTAGACACAGAAAACAACTCATCATATTGCAATAGTTACATGCAACAACTAGCTTAGATCGCATTCTCCTGTAAATTATGTTGAAGATTCTCCAACTGCAGACGTGTGTCTGGGTATATTGAAACGTTCGACTGGGAGACAGCGCTGAATCATTGAAAAACCCTTAATTCAGGGCATCGGCCTACATTTGCGGATACTCTTATTTACAGAGGCAGCATTACGTAGGCCCTCCATTAACTTTCTCTCAGTCGATTAATTGCGGTGCTTGCGTCTGTTCCGAGCAAGATCTAAACATTCAGCAGAACAATTATGAGCATGACATTCATTCCGGAAATGCATTCTAGACCTGATATCCTCGGAATGACCTAAACTAGGGGACCAATGCGCACTTCCTCTGATGGATTTTGTAGTTGGTCACAATGATTGAATCCGCAATCCTTTTCTTCACTGTAACAACGACTGTAACCATTTTTTCTCAACAACAGTGGTAGATGAGAAAAAAAAATCTTAGATGAATCCTCACAATGCCTGCTATGAATTTATAACCCTCAAAAGAGGTAATATATCTGTGTTACTGTTGATTGTCCACTGCCTGAAGCATAGGATCGACCAACGAGGTGTTAACAGCTTTGACGTGAGGTGTTTTTATTACGGGCGGTCTGAATTTACCGTGGATAATTTGCGCTACAATATAACGCTCTCGGAACAGGACGGGACGATGCAACAATGGGCTTATTCTGTATCGGCCTTGTCTTACGATATTCCTGCCACAGTCTGCAGCCACCCAATAACATAATCGGGCACTTGGCACACAGTTTTCGCAGCGATTACCTATAAGTGTGAACATTCATAACAGCATGTTGCATGTGATCAACGAATAGTTCGACGAAGAAGTATTCTAATTGTCACTGCATAATTTGCAGCAATTACGCAGTCGACCGATATCAGGTGACTGCACAGTGGTATATATTATTGCTACATGAACCGGATGTGCAGCAATTAGCTGAATGGGAACATTCGTTACAGCATGTCGCACATAATCAACTAATATGGTGTGAAATAGTTCGACATGGAAGTTGTCCTGATGTAACACTCTCAAAACATTAGGACGATGGACTGATGAGCTCATTAGTCTGTATTGGCTGTATGTAGCAATAGTCCCGTTTCAATGTTATGGTTGACTCTGTTATGGTTGGTGGTGCAGCTATTGGATAATTTGGAACATTCAGTCACAACCTGCTGCATATACTCAACTAATGTGGTGAGGTTGGTGAATAGTTGGCAATAGTCTCGTTGCAGTCTGCAGCCAAACAATGCCTTGATTGAATCTGCAGTTTGTGGTGCAGCAATTAGCTAGATGGGAACATTCGTTCCCGCCTGCTGCAAACAGTCAACTAATGTGGTGTAAAATAGTGGGTGATTTTGGGAAAGATATTCCTTCAAAAGTCAGTGCGTACTGTTGGCTGCTCGCAGAATGAAGCCACAATCTTCGCTATTGATATCTACATCCCAGTCTTTCAACTACCTGTCCTGAGAGCCAAATATTATTATTTGCACATCTGGGATAATGACTTCAACCCGTTACTATTCGTATGTGTGTATTAACGTATTATGATGCGGTAACTTGTATTGTTATATATCAGGATACATACTCCCATACGGGTTTACTGTCACGACTGTTCTGATAATATACATACATGTATACATATTGGTATTTATATAGCGCTTCTCTAAAAATATCGGAGCGCTTGAACAACAGCTCTACGAAAAATTAGGGTAACTCCGAATAGAAATGATTAAAGAGTCTTGCTTAATGTGTTATAAGTGTCACGTTGTCTAGTTGGGCACCGAACGGTTCCGGATCCGAGGGGCCATAAATTGGAAGCACATTCTCTCGATAGCCTCGATGGAGACATTCATGTTGTGTTCTGCTCGTTGAGACAGCCGTAAAAGTTGCACATACTTTGGTGAGCGTCACAAATAAAAATGTTATTGATAACCTAGACCTATAAGCTAGACATGTGTCAGTTGCCTCTAACATTAGACCAATCATTCCACGCAACAATTTCCCGCACGTAATACACGAGCTCTTTCTAGTAGAGACATATTAAACAGCTCAATTGCGCTGATATGTTAAATTAGCTCGATGACTGAAACCTGCAGCACCTCAACCTTTAATCAAGAGGCGACTAACACCAATGAAACACGATATATTCGACAAGAAAAACATAACTGGGGCATCATTATATGGTGACTTGAGGCCATGGACATAAATTCGGATGTTCAGGGGCTTCTATAGGTGAACTTGTTAAGTGATGAGACAAACTGAACAGTTTAATTGCGCGGATATGTTAAATTATCACAATAACTTGAACCTGCAGTACCTCAATCTCCAATCAAGGCAGGGAAAACATAACTGGGGCATCATAATAGTGGTATCTTGGGGCCATGGACAGAAATTCGGAAGTTCAGGGGCTTCTATGTAAACCTGTTAACTGCTCAAAGTCAATAGGTTGATGAGACATACTGAACAGCTCGATTGCGACGATATGTTAGATTAGCTCAATAACTGAAACCTGCGGTACCTCAATCTCAAATCAAGAGGCGACTAACACTAATGAAACACGATATATTCAACAAGAAATACATAACTAGGCATCATTATAGTAATGACTTGTGGCCATGGACAGAAATTCGGAAGTTCAGGGGCTTCTAGATAAACCTGTTAACTGATGAGACATACTGAACAGCTCAATTGCGACGATATATCAAATTAGCTCAATAACTGAAACCTGCGGTACCTCAATTTTCAATCAAGAGGCGACTAACACTAATGAAACACAATATATTCGACAAGAAAAATTTACGGGGGCATCATTATAGTAGTGACTTGAGACCATGGACATAAATTCAGAAGTTCCGGGGTTTCTATTGGTGAACCTGTTGACTGATGAGACATACTGAACAGCTCAATTGCGCGGACTTGTTGAATTAACTCAATAACTGAAACCTGCGGTACCTCAATCTTCAATCAAAAGACAACTGATAAAGTAATGGAACACATAATATTCGGCAAGAAAAACATAACTGATGGGGCATCATTATATGGTGACTTGGAGCCATGGACAGAAATTCGGAAGTTCAGGGGCTTCTAGGTAAACCTGTTAACTGCTTAAAGCCAATAGGTGGTTACCACCATTATATCGAGTCGACATTTTGGAATTGATATAGATAAAGATATGCACATATTTAGAGACAGGTAGATACAACTTTAAAATGTAATCATTTCTGTATTCATAATGACTAACCCTGATAAGGAAGCTCAAAAAAAATCCTTGACTTCATCAAAGGTCTGTGATATTTGACTTGAAATGAACACAGTTCATGGACCAGTCATAACCTAAGGCGAAGCAATTATCATAACTTTTCGATGCACATCAGGAGTTTTGTATGGCGAAATATTAACACTGTATTTTATCTTGGAATAGGCTGTGAATAACAGTGTGGGATAATTTTACACAGCCTGTAGCATAAACTCAACCGATGAGATCTGACATGTTTTGACGGGAATGGTTCTACCGCTATATTCAGAGTTGATGATTCATCAGACGTCATCAGAACATTATGACGATGTTATTATGAGCCTATTAGTCTATGTCGGCCGTATGTAGCACTAGTCTCGTTGAAGTCGGCAACCAACACATGGTGTGCTTTACTCTGTAGTTTGTGGTGCAGCTATTAGCTAAATTCGAACAATCCTCACAGCCTGCTGCATATGATCAACTGATGTGGTGTGAAATAGTTCGACTAGGAAGTCTTCCAAATGTCACGGCATAATTATCAGCCATTATCAGTCAATTCGTAAACGTTGACTGCAAAGTGATACCGGAATCAATTATGCTAGGAGCTAGCTATGTTACATGAGCCAGTTGTGCAGCAAATAGCTGAATGGAAACATTCGCTAAAGTCTGCTGCATTATAACCAATGATGAAGTGAACTATTATTGATATAATTCCTCTGAATGACGTTGCATAGTTTTCGGTTATCAAACGTTTAGCTTTTTAAACTTTTCGGAAACAATCTGAATGAAAGTATTCTAATGACCCTTCCCAGCATGTTACTTTTGCCTTGAATTATTAATCCGTCCTCTTTCTGACTGAATTATGGGATTGGCGAATTCCTAACTCGATTTCCGGAATCCCATTTCGCCTCCCATATTTGGCATTTGGTATATTTATTTGTTTTTCACAAGCATAAGTACAATGTGGAAGAAGTCTCCCAAAAAGATTATAATAGCTTAACAAAGCAGGAGACTCCCAGTAAGAGAAAGAAAAGAAAGTAGCAAACTAGGAGAAAAAGAAAAAATTATTATATAAACTATTGTACAACAAAAATTAATATCGTATCAATTTCTAAAATGAAACAGAAGTCGTATCAGAAACATTGATGCTTCTTAGGACGTTTCCAGGGCTTCACTTATCAGACTATTCCTAGATGATCTGCTGGTTAGTTTATTTTGATTTGTCACTGTGAGTGAATTCCATATCGTGGCAGCACGGCTTCTAGGGCTTAACACACCTACAGACGTATTAATTTTAAAGTAGTGAACATTGTCAACTTGCCTAGTATTATACTGGTGCACATCGGCATTTCTAGTACAGTAATTATTGAATGCAGCAGGTGCTAGTCCGTGCCATATCTTATGAGCAAAAGTGACGACATTTAGTCGAAAAATGTCTCCTAATTTAAGTAGCTCAAGGTTATTAAAAAGAGGGCTAGTATGTCATGTATGTTCACGTGATCTGACGTGTGATATATGTCTTATAGCCTTTCTCTGTAGCATATTGAGGGAATAAAAATTGGCATCACAACTACCAGACCACATAGTACAGCAGTAAGGAATATGTGGGGCGATAAGAGTTTGGTAAATAATCCTTAAATATATGCCGCGCCAAAAAAATGCTTGAGTTTATCGCTCACTTTAAAAATTTGCTCCTTCCAGGTCAGCTCATTGTCGATAACTACGCCCAAGAATTCAGTCGTATTGACTTGTTTTAAGACATTGCCACCCATAATAATATATTTAGTCCAGCTGAAATTCCTGCAGCGATTGAAAACAATATATTTAGTCTTGCCAATATTGAGAGACAGCTTATTGCTTGCAAACCAATCATTATACTTATCAAGCTCGGATGATATTGTAGTAATATGTTCATGTTCTCGAGGCTGTCCATAGACTAGTAATACAAGATTGTGTACCGGCGATCCCCTCCCCCTACCTTATTATGACCATCATAGTCTGAAAGCAATCGAATATTATCACGTGCATGGAACCACAAAATGTACACAGTGTGTACGAACTAGTATTGTGCATGGCATTATTATACTAACAAATACACGCTTCCATGTGATATTACTATCATCACTGCTCTAATAACCAAAGATCCAGCAGTCGTAAAAGTGGAAGAGGTACATAGGTTAGTTCCACAGATGATCTCATTAGTCTGAAGTTAGATATTTGCTAGTTGCCTTAAACATTTGACTAATGATTTCCATTATTCCCATATGGAATACACGATCTCCTATCGTATTCCCGTTGAACCATACCGAACAGCTAAAATGCGCGGCAATGTGCTAAATTAGCTCAATCATTAAACCCTGCGGTACCTCAATATTTAATCAAGAGGCGACTGATGCAGTGATGAAATATATTTTCTCTTGCGGGAATGAAATAACTGGGGCATCGTTATATCGATGACTTGGGGCAAATAGGAATTCATGAGTTCGAGAGATTCTAGGTAAACACCATCCCAAGTTGGCATTTAGGAATATTGATGAACATATCTTTTTGGGTGGAGTTTAGAAAAGATGGCTTTGATAGTGTGTCGTACAGTCGATTGACTCTGCAGTTTTTGGTGCAGCAATGAGCTAAATGGGAGCATTCGTTACCGCTCGCTGCAAACAATCAACCAACAAAATAGTAAAATAGTTGAGGATTTTGGGCAAGGGATCCATTCGAATGGCAGTGCGTAACTTCGGCTCATCGAACTTTCCTGGGTCTTCAATCAAGACCGATTAAAACCGATAGATCATTAGCGACACCATTCCAAGTTAGTATTTGGGAATTGATAAACATATAATTTCATGTCTACAAAAGATGAATATGATAATGTGTCGTACATGCAGTTGCATCTGTCGCGAGATCACGAGGGTCCGGCGTGGGTTTTTCATGAAATAATGTGATTTGGTATATTTTGTTCATTACACTCGAGGGTGTATTTTTAGGAATGTAATGTTTCCCGACGAGAGCATATACACTACTGAGATGCACACATTGACTACTTCGTTCGAAAACGAATAATGGTAATTCATCTGGCATACTAATATAGCTACGTTGTTATTTGAAGATCAACTGTCAGTGATAAATGTTTCAATTTAGCGACATGGTAGACAAGAATGCCTCAATGTAGTCCCCAGCGCTGATCAATTGCAAGTGAATATGCATTATTTAGTCAGTGGGAAACAGACTGGTTATGTAGCTAAATATGTTAGATGGCTGAAGCAAAGCCTTGATATCGTGAAATCGTCCATTGATGTTACGATACCATACGTAACACTATGATGCCGGAAACTGTACTCATATTAGCGAGTTCCAACAATGATCAGGTGGGTTGTTTTCCGCAGTAAAAAATAGCCTTCATAAGACATGAAAAATTGTAGAACAAATATTTGTGTCTGTCTCGACTGTACAGTGTGGTTGCAGCTAGAATTGTGTGTGATTTGAATTTTGTGCATAATTGACATAATTGACCCTGAGGAAAACTTTTGATGACTGTAAGAAGCACCTTCCGCCGTTTTTAAAGTTGCCCTATTCGACATTTCAGGGAAGGAAGTCTTCGCCTACGTCTCAGTCTTCTCAAACATGAGTCGTAAATGATATGAATTACTTCCACGTGAAACAATTGCAGAAAGAATTTACAGTACAACTTTAGAGGACAACGTTTACAATGTATATTCGACACATATCTGACATATTATAGCACATCTAAAGTATAATAATTACCACGCGAGTAAGGAGCCAAGCATTACGGTATCGGCATTTTTGATTGGGAACCCTAGCCGGTTCGCAATGAAAGCACGATGTCATCCAATGTCAATTGTGAGAAATGTCATCAATACGTTTTGACGAGTGTACATCTTAATTGAAAAAGCCACAGGGAATTCGTCACATAAACATGAATTTGTTGAAAAATGTATCACTACACACTAGGCCTAAACTGCATATTACATGTTAGGCCTGTATTTGTTATTTTGGCAATAATGCTGTCCACGGAATATGGTGCACTAGGTTATAGTGTGAGATGTGGATGGTGATGTATATTTCGTAGATTCGCCACCTAGATACCTAGATTGTTGCACACTCATGGTATCAAATGAGAAATAATTGTATTGAAATACATTTTGCTGCCTAATTATACTGCTACATCGCAGCTGGTATCACATTGTATTGACTTGATTGATACGGGTCCTGGGAGCCACTGGAGGCTCATCAAGAAATCTTGGCCAAGTTGATCGCGGATAAGCATTGGCGATAACTCGCCTTCTTACTGTTTATATGATATCGAGGCAGTGGTTTTCTGTAACCAATCCCAACCTGCTACCGGGACAGTGATTTTTCATCTCGATCCGACGGGCGACCAGTCAACCCCAGGATCTGACCCCTTTCTCATATCCTGAAGAAACGGAATTGTTTTTCTCGAGTTCAACTACGGTAACCGCGTTCAGCCTGACTGACGAGACTCATTGCAACTAATCCGCAACAACCCTCCATAATTACCGTCTCCACTGCAACATAGAAGAGCATGGACACAAATACCCCGCCTCTGAAGAAAAATTCCCGACAGGGAATGCGGGAATCGAAACCGGACCAAGCCAGAATCTTTGTATGCCAAATGCTACTAGAACCGCTCGGCCCCTCTCATATTTCATGAAACACTGCTGTCCCCAGTGTAGTGTGCAGAAGTATTGGTATGGGTTTATACCCCGGTGAGCCCTATTCATGCAGGCTGCTGATAGTGTAATCGAGAAATAA
>JAUOBX010307603.1:0-11137 GCA_032360705.1 Eupentacta quinquesemita
ATCTACAGATAAATCTCCGAGATATCGACACATTTTTAGTTAGTGCCAAACTCAATAGACCTTTGAAGAGTACTCCAATAATGAATTGACGATACGATCACCTGCATTTATTATCGTGATTGGAACGGAAAGAATGCCACCTTGACGATTAGTCCATAAACCATGTCTTTCGGCGATACGGACGCCTCTATATATTATGTAGCTGAGCACGGGAAAATGCTAGCTGCTTGAGACCATCTCTAAATTACCTAATTGAATTTCATTAGAGGACATCAGTCCAAAACTGAGCATTGACACGTGGTTGAATTCCTAAAGCAAGGAGGCTCGAGATGCTGCAGGATAGTAGATTCACAATCTACGTTTGGGATCTGCGAGGTATCCAGATGTTACTCTTTACCTGTACCTATAGTTTTCCCTAACGTTCGGCTACATCCACGTACTGTAAACAAGTAATGCATTGGCTGTTGTTGTGCATGACACACAATCCCCATATGTGAAAAATCATGTTTTCTGAGTAAACTCACTGGTACATGTTTGTGTTTTATCGAAGATAACATATACTTATGAAGAGTTTGAGTTTCCCAACACGCTCACTCTTACTATACTAAAAGGAAACCTCCGGCGATATAACGTGATGCATTCTCATCCGCAAAACAGTTCAATGTATGTATATACAATTAGACAGAACCACACGACCACAAATGTCATAGTCCGCTTCCATTGCACCATATCGTATCATTGCATAAATCGATGATGAACATCACATACAAAGGTTCCCGTCTCTGTCATTTCAGCTGTGAGATCAAACTAGACTTGAATACAGCGGATAGGCTCTTGAGCCCGGCTACTACAACGCGTGACACGCGGATGTAGTCAGTCTGTGGGGGAATTGAGTAATTACGATATATGACATCATAACAAGAATGCAGCTAACATCGATAGTTATTCTGCTATCGGTGTACTGTATTCATCACCTATTGTGATCAATGCGTTTTAGGTGGCATGTTATGTTGCAATTGCTATGCAATGTAACCATCAGCTAAGTATACTTTACATATATACTTCACGAATATGGAAATTATATTTTGTCGGATAGCGAGAAGTATATTGTTACCTAATCGCAATCATGACTCTGTGATTCACTCCGACACTGAGGCGCAAGTCGTCTTCGTTATAGGTTGTTCAGTCAGCCGAATATAATGGGTGGGGATACGTGGGTAAAATAATCATGGATTAACTAAGAAAAAAATCAAGCAGGTTCAGTTGTTCGTCAGTCCGAATTATTCGTGTTAAATAATCCACATGTTTCATTGATGTTGATATTCGCTGTGCGAGGTATGAATGAAATCAGTAGGCCTATTCAATTCAATTCATTTAGATACAGGATGATGTCAACATTGGGTCACGGGTGATTTTTCAACTAAAATGATTCAACACTCCACTGACTCCAATACATCGATGAATGCATTATGGGAATTTATGATATGTGTTATCTTGTGAGTGCCTATTGCGCTAGATGACGAATTCGCATGCCTAGTATGTATTCAGATTATACTCCAAAAAAGCAAACAGTGTCGACCCTATAATAGTATGACACGGGAATTAACTAACAATACCTTTCTACTATACCTGCATAATGGAAACATGATTCATTTCCGCACATCCACAACGAGTGTTGACATTATTTCCAAAAATGCAGTGTATCAATAAAAGACATCCGTGTTCAAAAATCACAATAACTTTCAGTACTACAAAATTGAGCATATGTAACAGTACCATGCACCATGAAAACACAATCGACAGAATACTTGATAATGGATAGGTGGTACCTAGAGGTGTGAATAGTTACTGATTTCAGTCCGTATTATGTTTTGTTCTATCAATGCAAAATTAATACATCGGACATTGCCACTATGTGGCACAAAAGGAAAAAGAGGGTAGGCCCTATCGAAAGAGATGTGTATAATAGAGGAGTTATAGTTTGTCGGATCGATGGATCGTATGAAACTTACGAACCACCCTTGTTCCCGACCAACTTGGAAGTCATTCTGAGGTCATCAGAAGTAAAATTCAAAGACATGGTTATCCCACTTCTGTTGTCCGATTATTCAAATGTGCAGATATACTGGTTAGTGGTTCAACTGTGATCGCGTGTAAGTTTCGATCATCATCGACAAAGATCAGGCTGCGGCCCCCTACTGTGCGCATGTTTGATACGATATAGGCTATAGTTCGTCGAATTGTTTCCGACAAACTTGAAGTTCATTTTGAGGTCATCAGAAGGTAATCTTAGACTTTGTTTACGATTCCATGAGTTGATTCCTTGATAAAGTCAGAAGGATCCATGCAGTAATGACAGTGTGTGTGTATATAGGCGACGCCTGGCTCGTGAACGGGATAACTCAACCCAGCCAAGTAAATCGACGGATTGTATACCGTATTTGTAGTGTAGTTGGCATAGGTAGAGGATACAAGGGTAGCCACGTTAGCATCCACTATAATATATGTTACTGTTTTCACTAGTTGCACAGGAAATCGTCTCAATTAGCGACACACAAGAATAACGGGGCATGGCGAAGTATATGGTATGAATATTACGTTACATACGTCTGGTTGATTTGATTAAACTGCGTATTGATATGCTTACTTACCACGATATAGCATAGGAATATCGTTGACTGGCGAATTTTCTGGACCAAGGGACGAAGCACGGACAGTCGGATTTGCATTATGATGGGACTTTGGTCTGACCGATCAAGGAGGTACCTCGTAATTACTCTGGTGTGTGTATATATGTCTCAATGCGCCATATCTCCCCGACCGTTGAACAACATCTCGTTGAAACTGTGTGTGTTGTTGGACGGCGATGAATTTTCCTCCCAAATCTACTGCATCGCCCAAATGAATATACTACTTTGCATGCATCTGCCTGTGTATTTCAAATGAGCCAAAGAGACACTACTGCAATGACACAGATCAACCAATGTGACATGATCAACTTCCTAAATGCATATTGCATACACCACATGCTCGTTATTGGGCAAACTTTTCACCGTACCTGGAATTTTGTATATCAAATGCGAGAATCATCAACCTGACTAGTTGAGTACAAATCCTAATAACAATCGTGTGTTATGAGGAACCAACATCAAGCCAACTGGCATGTGACGTTTCTCTCTCTTGAACAGGTATTCGTTTGGCCGGAAGGTATCCATTTGGGCGAATAGTTAACGACAATAACGCGCGGAAGTATTTGCTCTATTCGGAATAACGACCCCAGTGATATATTCGAATAGCGACACCGATTTCGTATTCTGAATAACGACCCCGATGGTATTTTCAGAATAACGACCCTTGTGTTATATTAGGAGATACGACTCTTCGGAATAGCGATCTATCCCCGAAACATGACACATAGTCTTCGATGAGTAACGCAACAATTGTGAGGTGGGTCTCTGTGCCACAACCAAGGGATTGATAGCTGTCATGGCAAGTTCATTGCCAAGCAATTTTGTGAGTGTGTCACTGAAGGTTATTTCATGTGACGAGCTGGCATTTTTCTTTCTACTAATATATAAATAAGTCTGGCAATTTGGTGTCTTATTTTTCGATATTCGACTTCATGATGTTTATACATATTTAGCGCATAATTAATGAAGACATCATTATGATTATTATTATGGTCATGACGATACAAATCATTTAATTGTAACTATTATTATTGATATTATTATCATTAGTAGTGGTCGTATCTTATTATTAGCAAGTTAGTAATACTATTTTTTATACTCTAGTGATGTTTTGCATTGGACTAACACCATCATGGGGTAGCTTGTTCGATATTAGTTCGTTACCCATTCGTCTTATGAAATAATATTCAGATATATTCGAGCGAATGTAGTGAGTGTTGCCACTAATCGTGCCTCTATGCATGTCTATTTTATGTACCTATTCACGGTAATGTTCAGTTTCATCATTACCTGGATATGTTTCTCGCACGCTTAGTGTTTGTGATGCCCAAGGTTTCATCGCCGAAACAGGAAACTGACCATAAATGGATTGTAACATTCATCGCATCTTCATACTTAAACATGATGAGCTCGTTGTTATAGGCATATCCTGCATATGGCGGTTGCCATCAATTCGACATCACGCGCGTGATCCTAATACCATATCCTATTGATAGAGATTCACGCAACTGCAAGAGGAAATGACCGAGGAAAGACGGTTTCCTGTGTTCCCAGTTGTTATTCGTATCTATCTGCAAACTATATAGGCATGAGGCAGACTGTTATATTAACAAGAACGCATTAGCAGTTGCTTCGAGTTTGCAGTGAGCATGTTCGTTTTAGGACGATAATTGCTACTTGGCCTGTCTTTGAAATGTCTTCATTACAACGACCTGCTTCTGTGTATGTGGGATTCTTGTAATGAAAAATACTAAACTAAATTTCAGCATGTCATTTGATATATGAAAGGTATGAGGAGAAAATGGAAATAGGTTTCGAATGTCGAATGAACATTTACCCTATGAACAAATAATATGACAGAGATCGTCATTCGCATATTGATGTCCATCAATCTTTGACCTTTAGTAGCTACCACAGTTGTACTTTAGTCTGTATCCTTCCTTCGATTGACTTTACTGTTTCGAATGATAACCCGCTTGATATAATTATGATGGAGTAATCAATCAATGTACTATAGCCAAACCACAGACGGAGCAATACACGAGTCGGCCGTCAGTTATGATATTGCATGACATCTCTCACAGCACTATTACTCGTAAACACTGTTATGCAACGTCAGCGTTTACGGCGAAGACTATGTTTATGACTTCTCTGTTGTTTATCAAAACTGATAGTGTATACTGTTCATACTATTCATCAAAAATATATCTAACTACCACACATACACTTTGCGATGCTGTCCATGATGGGCTTCTTGGGACCAATAAACTTTATGAAATATTCGCGCTCATTCATACGAATGCTATTGGAGCATCCAGCGTTGGTAATGTTCGTATAGACAAGCCACATCTGGCACCCACAATCATACAGCTAATTCAAGGCAGGAGAAAAGCAATGAACATTTCTGACTTCCTTAGACTTCGTAATGGTGTAAAACGTAAAGGCAATGGTGATGACAAACAGTTACTTCGAGAAGTTGAAACAATGAATCATGCTTTCCCAATGAATGATAAACGAACGCTCTTCCAGATACCCAACCTCCTCAGAGTGACACCAATTGCATAATTGCAAGGAAAACGACGAAAACTACTGTGTTCTAATGACTGTTGATGATGAGGTTCAACGCTAGAGGGAATAAGCTCGAACAGTTGCTCATTCCGACCCCAAACAGCCTACATTTATCCGTTATCATCAAGAGAGATTCTACTGTGATCAAGAGCATGGAAAACAGCAATGCACCTGGTTCTGTCCAATTCCTCAGCGAATTTGTCGAATCATTGATTGAATTTGCTCATATTCGCCTCACGTTAGTTGATGCGGTGCAAAATATGTGGTTGACAGGAACCTGGATCCACTCTCTTACTAACTCGTCATATATAATTCATTAGGAAAACTACTGTCGCAACTGTAGTGATTACAGAACACTGGTTCCCCTTAGCGATATACGCAACATGATTCTCGACATAATCCAGCAACGATCGATCCTCCTCTTTGCATTGGATGTTTTTGATGCACAGTGTGATTTCGTCCTGTGCAGTGTTGATGCCTGATTCAGGCTTAAGGCCCAGTCACACTGTAACGATTTTTTTCATCGGATTGCAACACGATTTCTCGATTTTAGGCCGACTACCAAGGAATGCGGTGATGAGGTTCATACAGGCTGATATAACACCTAAATACCTTTCCTAAGCCTGAAGGCCCTTGGCCAGCTACATTCTAATGTGACGTCATATCGAAAAACGATGAAAATCGGACGATAAATCGGATAACTCTCCGATAAATAGAAGCTGGGTAAATATCTCGAGTTGGGAATGGGCGATTTCACATCGAATTGGTTACACCCATAGCGAATGAGGTCCTTCATCATTGTCGCTGTGTATATCCGCCATAATGAAAAGAGACTGGCATTCGTGAGCCAAAAAGATTTTTTTTTGGATCGCTGCACTATACGATATCGTTGCAGTGTGACCGGGGCTTAAGCCTGGGGCAGATGAGCAACACCACGTGGGTCAGCAGCAGTTCCTGCGCTTTTAGGAGACAACTATTTTGCCTTCATTACTACCAGATGTTGTGAGGGATACCGGTAGTATATCTTACATCAGTTCATCGAGTTGTTATTTTTCGATGGTTCACCCGTCAAACACGATTATCGATCCTGTACAAGAGTGCATGCCTGGATACAACACTCTCGCCAGCTGCGAACCTTCACCAAAACACGGACCAGGGCAATGCCTCTGGAGCGTGACCGCAATGCGAAGGAGGTGGTCATTACACCTGTACACGCGGACGGCAACATACAATTGATACAAATCCCTGGATTACTAGCTCGACGCTCCAGCCAACTAGGCTATCACGCTCCACAAAGGTGTTGGGTAATTTCACGACCTTCACACAAAGTAAGAATATACACATGTAGCTCAAAAAGATAACTCACGACAGTCGGTGAAGGCAACGGTTCCAGTGTCTCCAAATCCAAAGACACAAAGGCAGTATGGCGACAGATCACGTGACTTGCAATACTGAGGTCCACCATGTTGGCGCGTAGCTTTACTAAATCTTCAGAAGGCATCGGTTTGTTGATCTGAGTAGCTATATGAGATGAATGAAAATACGTCAAAGATATAGAATATTAAATTACAAATATAATTAGCAATTTCGTTATTCGAATTTTGCAGCAAAGAATTTACCGCAAGGGCGCAATCACTTATGATTAACGTTCGCAAAGGCACTGTGACTCATTCTTCACTTCCTGTTTACCGAGCACCTTGCAGAATCGAGACCGCGTTGCAGTAAAACTTATGTCAACAATGCATTGATAGCATGCAGTCCTATAAACACGTTTCATAGTTAGTGTAGCTTCACCTGAAAGTGGTCGAGAGAATGCTCGGCTCATTTAGGTTGCTCAGAAAGAACGAATCCTAACCTGAAGCTAACAAAATTTGTCATCTTCGTCTTTGATGGAGAGTTAACAGTGTGGTCACCGTGACACGTGAGTGAAGCATCTAACTATTAGCCGAAAGGTCCCCGTTTAATACAGGGCTGAATTATCTATGTTGTATGATTTGCATGTGCGGAGTATTAGAAATAATCTAGTGTCTCACAACTGGAAAGAGTGAAGTTCGCCTAACTTTAACCTTGCCGGCTGATTTAGGCCACACAGCGACAGGTTGCAGCGTAACAAATGTGTGTGATATCTACGGGGTTAGACCAACCACACCCATACTCTCAGCTTAGTGATATTCACCTTCAAACTCCATTAATTTCTTGCCTGTCCTCTCGCAGTCTCCCAGAAGACTGGCGGCTGCCAGCTGATGAATCGTCTCTTCCCACAAATACTCCTCCTCAGAGGGACCCTTCCATTCTCCTTTGACTAGGGTCTCGATGTCGAATGGGACCTCGCATCGGATTGGTCGTCCACAGAATAGCCCGGATATAGAGACGCTTCCCTGGCCCGTCTGTCGATGGATGTCGATAAGCTCTCCGCTCTCTAAGACCACGGCATCGCTCAGCGAGAGACTAGGCGTCTGATCGAAAATATCTCCGTGGCCATGTTCGATGAAGTTATCCCAGCTCGGGCTGAGAGGCTCGAAGTCGAAGCTGATACTACTACTGAGATGCGCTGCTTGGCTGTTGCGCCCAGGGGCTGTGGCCGTCGAGTGGCGCTTGCGAAAGTTGTTCGCTGGAGCGTGGTTGTTCGTCTGATCACGTGAATTGTTAATAGCGTTCAATTGGTCGATAGCTGTCTCAAGGGTCTGGTTCCCGACCGAGGCTAATGTGTTGCAAGGCACAGACACTGCGCGTGATCTCTTGGGTGACAAACGGTTCTGGAGAAATGGAGGAGTAAAAGAAGGGGAAAATGCTCGAGGAAAATTGTTTCTCAAATAAACTACACTATTCGGTCGGTGAGGCATACACCTCGCGATGAAATTATACAGTAAGGACATTATATGATTCGTTGCTCGATATAATCAGGATATGTATATATAACGTATATTGCCGTCTGCGTGTAATGACCACCTCCTTCGCATTGAGGTCCCCCTCCAGAGGCATTGCCTTGGTATATGTATAAACGCGACAGTTGTATTATTATCAACTATGTGGCGTGTATTCGATATATCCAATTTATTATGTGGAAAAGTTGTTAACAGTTGTCGTGCGGTTGTGAAAAGGTTCCGGTTTGAGTTTTTCGGTTAGTGATGTTAGGAATTCCGAACGGCAGGAACAGACATGCTTAATTCAGGGTTTTTAACCGTTAATGTTTCTCCATTTCTCTGATCATTGTCAATTTGTAGATTTGGTAGTGGTTCCTTAAGTTTTTGAGTGTCTCATTCCACACCATGTAACTACTTATACTGTAATTACAAACAGGGCAAACTCATCAAGCAAATAGGTTGGATAAAAAACTTTGAAAAACATAACACGGTTGTTCACAATAATAATTTCGCTTACATTTCTGGCTAGGTCGCTTTGAGAGGAAGTTCCAGACTCTTCCGCTGATCCAGGTTCGTCTGTGACTACAGCCCTGCCCGGAAGACCACCGGACGTCGGCAGGTGAAGTTTCAGTGGGGACAACGTTCCTGCGAATGATAAATACAGGTAATGCGAAAATGAGATGGAAAGAGTACCATCCAGTTGGACTAAGAAGTCGGACCACATCACTCTTGTTTTGCAGTCGCTCCACTGGCTCAACGTCAATGACCTGGCACCATCCTACATTAGTGACCTCCTGTCTCCTGTCCGTCGGACTTCGTCTGTCACACTCCGTTCATCCTCCAACGCACATCTTCAACTAGCACATGGACCTCGTATACAAAGACTCGTTATGGTGATAGAGAGCTTTCTCCGTTGCAGCCCCAGCTCTCTGGAATGAAATTCCGTAACACATCCGCGAGTCCCCGACTGTCACTATGTTCAAAATTTGTTTTTCTCACTATGTTGTGAAGCGCGTAGAAACTTTGTAATATGCGCTATATAAATGTTATTTATTATTATTATTATCCAAAATGATGGCCTGAACCATTGGCTGGTCGTATCAATTGTTTGGTAGCCCTGCTAGTGTTGAGTCGAGCCTTCAGTGCCAGGGACTGAACTGCTAGCAGTACCTAGTGGTAGCAGAGTTTCGAAGGAGAATTATGGCCAAAGGAATGAGATTTTAATCATCTCATACACGGAGCATGTGTCGGACGAAGAGCTCTGCAGAAAGAGCCAGCCGGCGATTAGACACTATGAAGACCTCCTCACAACCGTCAAGAAACGGGAGCTGAAGTGGTATGGCCATGTATCCGGGTAAACAGGCCTTGCAAAAACTACTTCAAGGAACCGCGGAAGGTTCTCGCGGCCGTGGAAGACAGAGGAAGCGCTGGGAAGACAACATCAAGGAATGGACTGGCTTGACCTCCGAATTGGGATCCCAGAGAAGGGTGGAGGACAGATCCAAACTTGAATGGAGGAGATGTAGTGACAGTATTTTCGATGGCGCTCAAACGGCCGCATCAACAGTCACGATACAGGTAACAGGTAACATGGTGGTTTGGTGATAAGATTAGCAGTCTAAAGGTTGCGGATTCTAATATTCCGGGCGGATCGTATTAGTTTCCTCTCCAGGCAAGAACGATCATATCGGTTTGCCAGGTAGCCGGGAAAAGGCGAGCTCTAGCTATACAGTTCAAGTCTATCTTAGCCGCTGGTGCGCACTAGCTCAATGATCTGTGATGAGTACCCTGGTGGGAAGGAAACTGCTGTCCAAGCAATACTGTCATCTGGCCGTCATCTGGCCAATTACATCAGTGAATGTGGCGGGACCACACATTCTGCAGCTGGGCGCTAACAGCAGCGTACGCCCCAACTTTCTTGATTCTGTTGTTTCCCACCTATATGGCAATTTCTCACCGTGTTATTTTTGTTGCAGTTCGTGGTATGTATATAGATTTGGGAAACGTGTGAGCATCGCCAACTCCCCCAGTTATTTCTTGGATAGAAAGTACAAATATACATAACTTTTGTTATAATACCCTGGCACATTTCAACTGAAGTTTGAGCAGGTATTTTGTATATAAGATGATTCAAAACAATGTTCTGCGAGTTCCTTTTTTTTACCACTACCGGTCATGATTTGATGATCACAACTGAGCTACGTTACATAATGAACAAGTCTGATAATTATAGAACAGCAGTGATCAACCTCCGAGCAGTATGGAACATTTATAAGTTTAGCACCGGGTTCCCATTTACTACGAAAACAATTTCATTACTCACACTCTCAGTGATTGAACTACGTTGACCGTGAAATGACCTCCAGCATTCAGGTCACATCAAGTTCGATTCCGATACAATATCATGCACTTGTAATCAGTCCGCTTGATTATGCTAATTGTCCAGGGGCGGTGCCATGGGAGGGGCAGGGGGCGGCCGCCCTCTATCAGTTCTCAGTCAAAGAACGATATTTTAAAGCAAATATTTCCGTAGGGGGTGGGGTGAGGTGTCAAAAATGATACCTGACCAAAAAATATAGGTTGTTTCCGAGGAATTCTCCCATATTCAACCCAAACTGTTGCTCTCAGCGGTTCGTGTAGCGTCCCATTTTTCCATAGTTCACAGGCCTATACAATCGCTATTCCGAGAACAATGTGGTCATCGTGAGCCACTGTAGTTCGATAAGTATAGGGAGACAATGCCAATTGCGAACATCACAGCTTCCGGCGAATCAGCGTCAGCTTGCTATCGTATGATCACTCCATTACATACATACAGATGCAAACTACGGGGTGGCGGACGTGAGGGACATCGTATTTAATATTCCCACACACACTTCTAGACGGACAAAAATACGGAGCGCGCGGGTAAGGAAAGAAGTGAGGAAATTAAGAGAAAGAGGGGGGAAATTAGTTGAGGGGAGCAAGGCAATAATACCACTCAAAGAAGAAGGAAAGAGAGAAACAAGGGGATGG
>JAUOBX010307714.1:0-11136 GCA_032360705.1 Eupentacta quinquesemita
TCATGTGGTTGGACCCCCCTCCATAAAAACGCCCCAAGGAACAAAGATTACCCTTGCTTCAAAAGCAGGTGTCAGTACAAAATTGGAGCCCCGGTCCCTTCACATCCCAATACAAGGGTACAACTGGATTTTCCAAGGGGCTGAGAGTGTCTGACATATATGCCAGAAATAGGTTTACCGGTCAACATTCGGGGTTGTGAGTCCATACTTGCCTTCACAGAATTATGATAATAATAATAATTAAAATATCTGGTTCTCATATAGCACTTTATCACTGCTTTACAGCGGTCTCAAAGCGCTTTATAGATATTACCCCTGATCATTAGTGACTTGTCCATATCGCACATTATATGTGCACATTTCTTTCTGTTCTTCCCTGATGCACAGACACTGTGTATCACGTCATCGTGTCCCCCGGGGGACATCCCAATGAGGCTGCCACATAGACAGCGCCGGATTTACGGCGAGGCTGGGGGCCCCTCACTTTGGGGGCCCCGACATTTTTATTTTTATTAAAAAAAACACGGAAACATGTTATGATAATCACGCCTGTCCGTCAAATGCGTCAATGATTAAGATGTGGAATAACAACTTTTGTTCTGATAACTAGAAAAAGTATAATAAAATAGGAACAACAACACCGGAGCCAGTAATACGTGGTCTTTAACCTACATTGCAGCATTTGAGTTCCACTTAACACAAATGACACCACTAACACCGTGGAATTAACCGACACATTTCCAAACGTTGAAATCCTACTCAGGATTTACTTGGCACTCGTGGTGTCAAACTGTAGCGGTGAATGATCGTTTTCTCGACTCGAGCTGATAAAAAGCCCCCTACGTTCAGTGATGGGACAAACAAGGCTTACTAATCTCAGCATCTTCGCGTTGGAACCTGACGTTCTTAAAACCATCGACGTCGATGATATCATCAACCAATTTGCCAGAGACAAAACCAGAAGAAAGCCTATTGCATAAGGGTTTCAACGTTCGCCAGAAGTAGGCATTACCCCTTCAACAGTTGGAATTTAACAAGGGACAGTTTGGTGAACATTGTGTGTTGAATGGAGTTTCAAAAAGCTAAACAAAACTAACATTTATTTATTACTTGGACTTGGTAGTCTGAAAAATATTTGTGATAGGAAGAGGTCGGGATCATTGCCACAATTTATGGAATATCCCTATAAGATATACAACCAAGTAAGGAGTATGTAACAAGGGCAATAATCGACATACCAGGCAGGTTAATGATGATCCTTTCATCATCCCATCTGATCGGCTTGTGCTACATTTTCCAGAAGAGTATTATTAACATTTCTAGGAAAAAACATTTGCAGTGTCATGAAACCCATGTCCCTCAACCAAATGCATGTAGCTGAAACACTCTCTAGGAGCCACCTGCTGCCATCTAAGGGGTTTTGAAACCAACGAAAAATATTTGACGCTACGCGCCAACCTATGGTGGCGCTCCGCTTAGATGGTCACCACGCAAAGGGCCCCCACAACATTCGGGCCCCGGGCCCCCCGACGGCTGAATCCGGCCCAGGTCATTAGCGACATCTTCTTTGTCTGTCCTCATTATACCCATTGTACAATATCAACCTGCATGATACAACGGTTGTTAGCCGTATTGAACAACCAGCTGTCCAACTGCTCGGATGGCTGAATTGAGACATCCCGGTGGATAACGTACTAATCAATATATATTCATATTGTCACGCCATGCTCTTGGGATCTAGCACGCTGCTTGTAGTCCCGGCTGCCATACAGTATACCTCCGAACAGATGGTGTGTTCATTTTTCAGCACGTTGTACGGAGGGAATTATACTGGAAACGTGATATTCCAATGAATTTACCATCGCGTCGAACTGAACAACGCAATATGCGGCGTGTCATGGACAAGATGTTCCATTCTATTTTTTCGTAGGTTTAGGTAACTCGATATTCAGTTATTCCGCATATGGCGCGTTCGTCCACGTCTTTACATCAGGCCGCTTCATTCGTCCCCAGTGATTGGTTCCTCAGTAGCGTGATCTGATAAGCAGTGCCGGAGCTACACGATTTCTTGATTATCGGCCAACTACCAAGGAATGCGGTAATGAGGTTCATACAGGCTGATGCAACATCTAAATACCTTTCCTTAGCCTTAAGGCCCTTAGTCAGCTAAATTCTAATGTGACGTCATATCGAAAAACGATAAAAATCGGACGATAAATCGGATAGCTCTTCGATAAATTGAAGCTGGGTGAATATCTCGAGTTGGGAATGGGCGTTTCCCGATCGAATTGGTTACACACCAATTACCATAATGGAAAAAGACTGGCTTTCGTGAGCCAGAAATCGGATCGGTGCACTATACGATATCGTTGCAGTGTGACCGGGGCATTAGGAAAAATATATGCACAGTTACGCTGAACAGCTGTTCTCATTATAGTTATTGTTCATTTTCAACCTGCATGATTTCGACTTTCATGTGACGTAATTACATGTCAGCTGGTTAAATGATTGTGTAGTTGAATTGAGACATCCCGGTGGGTAACGTAATGTATTGGGTATCATATGTTGATCACATCATGGTCTTGAAACTGAAATGCCGCTTGTGGCTCTATCTCCATTTATTACCGTTCAAGGTTATACTTGAAAGGTGATATTTCAAACAATTGACCATGGCGTCGAACTGAAGGCTCAAGTGTGATCAGAGTTGGCAATTCTCTCTTGGCTGACTGTTATGAAGTAGACGTCGCCTCAAAACAATTTTGTATTCAGTGTATGAAGATATTATCATTTTATTATTTGTATTTGGGTATGAACTCTTCACCTTTGGGGTACGGCGATGACATCGGCTCATATACGGGAAAACATCGCAACTGACAAGAAGGAAGTGGGGGAGTGGGCGAATTGATTGGTGTTCAATATATTTGTCGACATGAGCTAAGCTGAAAATACAGTTAGTTGTCATCTGGGATTATCTACCAAATAATTGTGAATTATAACTAATCCCACAAATGCCTCGATGATGTAGCCTTTTCCACCCGTTGAACTTGTTTCCATATGGGCTTCCTGTTATTCGAGCATCTGTTAATTTTCAATGTAGGTCGACTAATGTCTGTATCTATTCATGTCACAGACCTATTCTGTTAATATTGTGTAATTGATGGCATAATTCTTGAGGCTATGTTGACATATCCTCCTTCAACTATTTCTCTCGCTCCGAGAAAATGTATTTCGCCTTCCTTTTTACTCGGGAACAGTACCGTCGCATAGCATAATATCCCTGAGCAAGAATGAAGAAGTGCTAATGTTCTCAACGAATCGATTGCTATTTTGATGGATGGCCATAGGCCTATGTACATGACAGACTAATCCTGTTGTTCCAATAAACATGTTATGTCATTAGCAGATTCGATTGGGGAAATACCACGCAGGAGTAATTTTCAACTGGTAGAGTAATTAGGAAGAAATAGTTTTCGATTCGATAGAAAAAATAGATTTTGTTTAGATAAATCTTAGTCGGACGCCTACTTAACACGTGTTGTTGTAATATTTCATTTATTGATTTTTTCGATCGATTGGGTGAGAGTGGCGTGATCGTGACTGTCATGCCAATGACCTGAAATTGTAACATAGTTATTCTTAGTTTTCATCTATATTAACGTGGACCAAGGATCCCTAATGAGGGGTGGAGCGTATTTGAATACAGAATAATCAGTGCGACTGAATCACATTCCCTTGAAAATATATTTGTACATACATAATTTAGTAAAATATGTTCATGTTTATTCCAGATGCACCCGATTGAAATATGATTTCGAAGAGGATATAAGTAAAAATAAGATGAACACACAGATGCCATATCGGTACGTGTTAAATAGCATCGCCTGAACCTGGGGATCATCCTATAACTCTCGGGAAAGAAGTAATATATCGGTTGTGAATATAATCAGAGTATATATAAGTAACTTGAAAGTACTGTTGACAGTAAAGGCGGTGTAGACAATATGATCAATAGACGATAACAAGCTGGTTGGAAGAACTGGAAGAAGATGCGACAGGGAATTGCAAAACCGGGTGGAGTGAAGATCCAACAAAATGTGATGATCCAGCCAGCAATGCTTTACGGCAGAAACTACCCCTTGACTAAAAATTAGGAACCAAAGTTGGATGTAGTTGATATGGAACCAAACAGATGGACGCTGGAGCTAACGATGGATGATGAAATGATAAATGAAGAGGTACGGAGGCGATAGGCGGGCTGAACTGGAAATGGGAGAATGCAGAAGAACAAGGCTAAGGTGGCATGGCCATGTGAAGGGGCGTGAAGGGGGACTGCCTTTCTGTATCAAAAGTGTTCGTGTCGACTAGCAAACCTTCCACACGCCTGGCACTAGAACAATTTCTCTGATTAGAAAAAGCCTGTGCACTTGGGCGTATTGTATTACATATATTCCTTTCCACAGACGTTAGGCTTATATACTGAGGAACAACATATTGTTTACTTCCTGAATCAACATGCCATTCGGTTATAATCTGCAAAACAACGACCTTCACTAAAATTATGCTGGGTGAAGCATTAAATTCGATCAAGGTTACTTTGGTCACGCCGAAAAGTCTTACAGGTTTTTCCACCGGAAAATCTATCTTGTAATGACTAAGGATATTTTGAATGGCCCTCTTTCGGATATGACAAACTACTTGGGCGAGGTACAGTGTGCGGGTATATTATTCATCCTCGCTAAAAACCAGGCTTGGGTTAGTGGCAACTTCCATAGTCACTATATATGTTGTGAAGAAAATGATCCTATCTAACCATTCATGTTCTGAAGATTTCAGTTGCCATCTTATAATTCAAAATAGGAGCATATTTGTCATTATAGGAACCCCTATATCTGTATATCAATGGGATGAGAACGCACGGAACTTCCGCCTCAACCCCGACAAATAACGGCCAGAGCTAGTTATGTTTACGTATATAAGCGCCTATAGCTCAGAACAGAGCTGCATGGAAGGAGATGGCAATGAATATTGAGAAACGTCATTATTTCGCTTAGTTAGCAGTTTCTGTTCAATCGAACTCAGTCAGAATGAATGTTCCATTCGGATACACCAACCCCCATATAGCCTAGTTGTGATACTTCCACACCACTAACAAGTACAACGAAGTGCAAAGTGGCCTGGTTACATATACGCATATATAATTAGTAACTCTAGATTGAATGAAATACCTATGCCCAAATGACTAATAATTGCTAATGACCAATATAATTCGTTGAATTATTCCAAATATTCGAGTGTGCGATACCGGTTCACCGTAGTCATTTGCATTGTGGCGATCATGGGGACGACACAGTTGATCGTTTCTGAAGTGAGAACTAGTTGCGCTACACCACTATAGCGGACATAGATCGCCAGATAAATCTGCCGGGAACAGTTCAGTGACAGAAATGCCCATTAATTTGTCGAAGGGGGTTAGAAATAATGTTATTGGATACCGCCCACCTCCCTGAAAAAGTTATTCTGGGGTAAAATTGGGTCATATTGTCCATATAGGAAGCCACTGAAAGCCAGCTCCATGTTTTTCCATATCTGCTCTCAGCTTGAGTGTTGAAAGGCGAAATGTTTGATCACCTTGAAATGTAAACGAACATTCGATGTGGTTCATGCCCACATAGACCCCCAAGGTTCTCCATTCATTTAGAGCCTATGTCTTTTCTCCTCGAAATCAAGGTATTCGTGTACGGGAGGTTCTAAACATTCATATGGAGAAAATCATACATGGAGCAGCAGCAAAACTTAATGCCTTGCAATCGATAGAGCACAACGCGGAGAGAGTTGGATACCGTACCCTAAATAAAAGTGAAACACATGTCAAATTATGGTTATTGCTCTACTAACGTTTTCCCATACTGATGACACCGTCAAGTAGTAAATGCTGCTGTTATCCGCACAGATTGTCATTTAACATTTACTTTGCTCACGGGACCCAAAATATGCTATGGTGAAACGGAACCAATTCATGGACGGGTTGGAAAAGGGCAGACCCCCCCCCCCTGATATTTGAAAAACCTCTATTAACTCGAGATTTCTACACGATAACTTTTTGAGAAAGGGCTGATGATTGGATGGAGTTTCGGAATTCGGAGCGCTTCACCCAAGGACGCGTTGGAATTGCCGAATGACTGAGATCCGAGCTCGCAACCATCCGATCACCAGTGCCATCTACTCTTTATCCACCGATCTGATCCGTTTCTGCATAGGAGTCTACTACACGGTTAAGGCTTGTAATTGTCATTGCTCGGCATCTATATATGGGCGTAAATATCAGAGATAGTAACACGGAGGTCATCATGAAGTTGGAGACAAAGTTCTACAGCGATGAAAACTCACCGTATGGAAAGATTGTCTGTCGGTCAGTATATGTTGCAAGAGGCGCCTGACGTATTGGCAAAAACAATCGTAATCGATGCACAACAAGAAAAAAGATAAGCGTTTTCATTTCATTTTTCAATTTCATTAGTCTACAATTCCCAATATTGAAAATACGGGAGCCGCCGGATTGCCAACATTTGATCCTAATTGGAACATGGATATTACGTCCGGCCTCAAAACACAGGAATACAATAAGATAACCTCTTGGGGTTGGGAAAATTGTCCGGTACAGTCAAACTTAATGTTGTGACAGTGTTTATCCGAGAGAGAAATAACCCAAAACCTTTCGATACGTCCCCTAGGCTTATGCCAGCAATATAACACTTTTGAAAACATTTTTTCTACTATTATATTCTACTCTGTTATAGTAAGTTGTTGCGGCTATCCGCACAGATTGTCATTTACCATCTACTTCATTCACGGGACCCAAAATATGGATATTGGAAAATAGCTGATGACGGCAATGGAGGTATGAAGCGCTTAGCCCAAGGACGCATCGAAATATAGCAAAACGACTGAGATCCGAGCTCGCAACCATCAGATTACCAGTGCCACCTACTCTTTACCACAGATCTGATCCGTTTTTCGATAGGAGTCTTCTGAACTGTTAAGAATTGCTCATTGCTCGGCATCCGCATATGGGCGTAAATATCAGAAATAGTAACATAGAGGTCAACATGGAGTTTAAACAAGTTTCACAACGATGACAAATCACAGTGTGGAAAGATCGTCGGTCAGTGTATGTTGCAACAGGCGTCATAACTTATTGGCAGGAACAACTGTCATCGATACAGAGAAATGAATGATAGGCGTAGTCCACAATTCTCAATATCGAAGATAAGGAAACTACCGGACAGCCAACGTTTGATCATAATTAGGAGATGGGTAGTTTGTCTGGCCTCGAAACACAGGAGTACAATAATACGGAGGATAGTACATACATTTCTTCAAACTTTGATCATTTGATTTTGATTTTCAAACGAATCCCATGAGGCTCAAGAACGAAACAACCAAGCACATTGTTGGAAGGTCGTAGGGCTGAAATGGCCTAAACCTAAAGATTCGACTTGGGAACAATCCTGCCGACGAACGTTCGAAAACACTGATTACTTACCCTGGAGCGGACTCCATCATTAGTACCAAGATTATAACCCACCAGATTACTCGTGCACATGGAATCTCAGTATAGATACTATTTATAAACAACCCCTACGTTTCTAGTGAATTCAACTAGTAAGTGTACCATAGCATATATGCAAAATTTACAGCATTGTCATCAGCGGAGGTGGTGGTTACTGCGTTAGCATATAGGGCCGTTCTAAAAACCATCTCAGCTCTCCTTAGGCTCTCCCTAGTCGTTCAAAATTGTGTCATACGCGTTCTCCCACTGCTCCAACCCTAGAGAGGCCGTACGCAAAGAAGCGTTCCGCATGTGACTGCACTTCAAGTGGTATGATCTCTGTCTGTGGAATGCCCCCTGTCCGTGTCACTCATGACCACCATAAGTTCATGCAGATCACTGAGCCAATATTGTTCAGAGAAGCCTTCGGCCTTTGAGCAACCCACCCCACCCTTTCCTGATAGTTGAGCGCTACTGACTAACTTCTGATCAAGGAGGCGCGATATAAATGTTTATAATTTATATTTATAAAGTTGGTTGAAATAGACTAGTGATAATGCGAGTAACAAATAACCTACACAGTAAACATCAATCCAAACGTGCACAGTTTCACTTCAGTAATAATGAGAGATGGATCGACCTAGCAATGATCCTTATGTCATCGCCTTTGCTCGAAAACAATGATTACCTACCTATACCGCGCCCCATCATTAGTAACATGACCGCTAATCACCAGATTACTCGTGAGCATGAAACTTTGGTAGACACTATCCATGAACAACTTCTCGGCATTGTATCTGGCGGAGGGATAGCCTACAATGAACTGGGGGAAATTGACTAGCGATAATGCATATATCGAAGAACCACAACAGCCAATTTAATGAACAAATTACGAGAGTAATAAAAGTGAAAACGTAACCTGGGATGACATGACCAACGTTTTGTATGTCACCGTTTTCACTTGAAAACACTATTTTAAAACGCACCCTACCACTGATAGCACGTCAATTAGTTGTGAACATGAAACTTTTGAGTATACTTTTGTCAGGTGGGTGTGCTAATCTTTATGTAAATTTCCCGGCGTTTTGATAGTGGGGAGGGAATGGTTGCTGTGAATAATTCGACGAAATTGACTAACCTGCTATAATTTATTTGTCGATAAACTTTTTTCTTCAAACTGAAACTGAAATAAACTTGGGATGAGGTTCTTCATGTGCGGAACGATCATTGTTATAGTTTTACAGTTTTTAAACTGGGTTCGGAGACGACTGAGCGTCATTGAACAGCCGATAGAGGGTACTGCCTATATACCCGGAATATGTATTGTTCTCCGAGCCGAGAGCAGCAACGTAATTAGGCCGAACCGACCAGTCGATAGTAAGAATTTATCCAGTTACTCAAGAAATGGGGGCAATTCGATTTAGCCGACGAAATTACATAAAGGGATTCCTTCTAGCGGTGCGATGTGTGAAAATCCATATGCATTGCTCGGAACTGCGGAATGTCGATATTCGGGCGCTTTCTCTCATGAACCTCTGTAGTCGATCAGAAACATTGTACAGTTCACCAATGTACGTAATATGAAGATGGCTCGCGATGTATGAAGTATAATGATATTCTATGATATCCAATTGCTTTCCCCTTCCCGACTCTCTTCTACCTTTTAACAGTCTCTATCGCATATATAATTATAAATTTCTGACGACACTAACTCCTAATGCTACTCGCCCACTGTCACAATGTTGACAACGATCTGAAACGAGCACTGTTTTTTTCTCGTGGTCACTACAGGGAAATATCTTTACATATAATCTGTGCTAATATAGAGCAGGAGTTCATTAATAGTGCAATACGACATTTGTTCGAGCCTACCACGAGCATGCACGTTTTGGCCACGAGACAGCACGAAATATGAATGCATCATGGAATGGAGCTTCCTATTTTAGATATATTATAGAGTCATTTCACAGCTACTCACCGGTACCTTTCCCGTGAAAATCGGGTGAACCGTTGTGGAGAAATAGGCCTTCGAAGTTGGTTGTCCGGTGACAACATCTCGCGAAATGAGTGCAACGCTATACTGCGCGATGAGGTCATCAGTTGAAGACAATTTTATGAACATTGGCCTTCTCTGGATTTGCATTCAAGGATCGAGTAGTAAATATCCAAGTCGAACATATATGATGCAACTCGGCACGCCGGATCCAATGAGCCATACCTCGAGTTCATGGCGCTATGGTGTAGATATGTCTCAGATGTTCATGGGTTCGTCACGGATATATGTGTTCGGAGGTAGTTTTGTAGTCCGGGTTAGGACATTATATACTGTGAATATTACTAATTTTCATTAGGCATGGTGATGGGGTGGGGCTTGAGAATCGTTCATTTGTACATCACAATGGATGTTACACCTGTCGAGAACTCGCTTCACCTATAATAACGGTAATTGTGTTACCAGCCTAAATATTTTATCTTTACCAGTTCACCAGTTTACCCTAATAAGGTATATAGGGGGTAATGGTAAACCTACATTCAATATAATTAAATAGAGTTGAAAATAATCAAATTTTTCATAGCCGATAAGTTATGTTACCATCTTGACCATGTGTATTTTACCATCCTATAGCAAAATTCGTGACTTGAAAATGATCAGGAACAATGCAGTAGAAGCCATTGCAAATATTCCCTACTATCCTGAAGAGCTCATGCCAGTTACTGACGTCCTAATGGTGTGGTAAACTATTACGTAATATATTAAAATGTAAGATCAGCATTTACCGTATGTCAGAGCGCCACCCCTCAGAGGTTACGATGACTGCGCGTCGCCTCACGCATTTCGGATAGACACTCTCTGCATGGGTACACATACTGAATAAGTTCGAATACGCAGGCTAGTAGCGTGACGTCACGATTGATCGCAATTCCATCATCATTAGTTTGCGACTTTTTAATAGATAAGTGGAAATTGTCTGCGCAGCCGACTTTTGCTAATACAAGCTATTACTCAATATACTCAGTTCATCGCACCGCGCAGTCTCACATACTTGCTAATTGGACAGCAGCGTTAACACGGTTGCAGCAATGCTGTGATGACGTCACTGTTCTGTGACATTAACAATGTACCATACACAGGTTCAGCACATGATTATGCATGACTGATGTGAACATCGTAAAATTAATGTAGTGCCTTGTCAACAGAACGAACGATGGTGTGTGTTCGTGACATTCGAATGCTCCACATACATAGGAAACGCACTACATGTGTAGCATATACAATCCCCGCCAAAAGGGGGGGGGGGGGGGGGGCATTTGCCGAGCTGAACAGAAGGTAATGATTATGGCCGTTATCTGCCCGTAATGTTCCAACAGTTTTGGCGGGGATTGTAGGCACCCAGTTGCTTACAAGCCTTCAAACGGAACAGTATGTAGAACATGTAATGTTTCCCCGTATACATTCAGTTTTGTTACGATTAAATGCTACTTGAACTGTTTTCATCACCTATCAACCGAAATGAATATATTCGCCGAATAAAAAATGTGTAATGAACAGAGGAAACGAAATGGCACATTGATGTATCTCAACTTTC
>JAUOBX010307825.1:0-11136 GCA_032360705.1 Eupentacta quinquesemita
CAAAAAGGGAAATGTTCATTGTATTGGCCACTGGGACTGGGATGAGTGATTTTTTTATATTTTTCTAAATTGGTGATTTCGATTGGAGAAATAACATGATGGTTTTTTCTCATAAAATAACAATTGTGACTTGTAGTTCAACTCAATTTATATTAACCACCCTTTACTGACGCTGCTCATTCCAGGCGTTGCATCGCTCCGTGAGTGCCTGGGAGTCTTCGTTGTGGTTCTCCGTAACTCCTCCCCTGTTTTTGCAGAATCTTGAGCCTTGCTTGATCACCATAGTTAGATGTAGGTGTGAGCTACAGAGGCACATACTGTAGAGTAGCGTACCCATACATTAGTAATAGCGATGCTTTCTTGTCATTACGGCTCAATCGCTAGTTTGGGCAAAGTAAATTAACAGGAGCAATCGCATCAGTCAAATCAATTATCAATTCACGATACCGCATCACACAATTTCATTTGATCACATGAGTGGTACAAATTTCTTACCTTTTTCCCATGAAGATAAGGAAATCGAGATTCAATCATTCAATTGTTCCATTTGTCAAAAAGTTGTGAGACTTTTACCGGAGAATAAACAGTTGAGACGCAAAATTCAGCTGAATAATGGACGAGGGGTGTAGCCGAGTCCATCATTCAGCTGAAATTTGAGTCGAGATTGTTTATGATACGGTAAAAGCTGAACATTCACGGTTCATCCCTATTCTACAACCCCTAAATCGAAGAAACAAGTACTGTATCTTTGAATATATAAATTGAGCGACAGGGCAACTTTTACGCTAACGGGTTATCACTACTACTGCGATACAGTATAATGGGCGTGCAATGAGTTGATCAGCGCGTCGGTTCTGCTGCGCGGTAGAATTCTGTCATGGTTGGGGCGCGCTACATAATGCGCACGCAAAGACTGGTCGGACCACAATTGCATTATAATTGTGAACAATCAAAACATGAGTGATTGGCTAATGCGGCCACTGAGTAAACCAATTCATGTGCGAGTTGAATGTCCATATTTCGTATGCGTTTTGCGTCAGTATGGTGGCGCGCTACATACTGCGCACGCAAAGCCTAATCGGACAATGTTCGCGTTCTAATTATCAACAATCAAAACATGGGTGATTGGCTAATGCCTCGACTGAGTAAACCAATTCCTACTATTTGACTGTTCACATTTCGTATGCGTTCTGCGTCCAGTCTGATCGTCCGAACGCGACCAGCTGCCTGTTATTGCAAAAATAACGGATGGCCACGTGAACGCCATCAGCCAATCGAAATCCAGTATTTGAGTTATGGGATAGCTGGGGGTTGTAGAATCCTATAAAGTCTGTAGCAACATGAACAATAATGCTATAACATCCAATTGACGAGCCCTCAATGTGAAACCAACTATATACAGTGCAAAACACCTCTGATGTAAATCCTACGTTATATCCATCAATTCAGTGTAATCAGTTATCCATTCCTATAAAGTAGCAACATTACGGCAGAAAACGTCAGACTAACGAGGCATCGATGAAAACCTATGTAGTGAACTGCCACTTGGTAGCACATGGATACAAAATAATCGTTGTCATCATACAATGAACTATATACAGTGCAAGTGCTGTAAACTACTACCGGTCATAACTCTACTAACTCTTTATCGTATCAGTCATATAGTTCTATAAAGTAGCAAAACTCGAATTGAAAACAATCATTTGAGTAACAAAATATATTGACCTGTGCTTACTCAAACCATATATGCACTACATATATCATCAGCAGATGGTGCGCACTGTATCGAATGGTATTTTTGGATTGGCTACTGTTATTGTAAAGCCGCTACAATAGTTGTTGTGTTAGAGCATGGTATTACGGTCAGGAAAAAGGGTTAGCGTAACCAACCAAATACTTCCTCAGAAGCAGTGGGCGTTGGCCCACTATTGTTACACATGAGCTATATACAAAGTAATGTAGTGTACATAATTATATGCTAGATCCCTGCAATTGGTGAAATGGCAAACAAAATTCCAACATATCCACATCACAAATATCTAGACCTATACTAACTGAAACTGCGTATACATTACAACTGACATATCCAATGTAACATAGTTATATTCGTGCCGGAACACCACTGAGGGTGAGTTTTACTATTACATTACCTGATTGTGATGAATCGCCCAATCTATATCAAGACGTCACTAAATATGCCCACATATCCTCTATGATATGTCACGTCATAAACGTTCACGCTACGTTTGGGGAGTGCGCTGGCGACATTTCTCAACGCCTCAGTAGGTTTTGCGTGAACATCATTACGAAGTTTTTCCCTGAGGAAGGTACCACAATACCCTCGTTATGAAACGATATTCTCCCTCCCTATCCAATAGATAGACGATCAGTCTGTCAGTGAGGTATGAGCATTATTTGTCACCTAGGGGTAACCCACTATTGTGCCGGTGTTGTAATATAGCAGTTCGGGTCAATACAGGCCAACTTACTTTTACAAACGATTGTTTGCTTGAAATTACCCGCCGTTTTGCTTTTTGAAGAAACTGAGAACGATTTAGGCTCCATCGAACTCAACAGATCTCAATCTATAGACTTACCAAAGTTCACCGCCGGTGCAAATACTTGTTTATTTAATTACTGCGAATAATTGACATACAAATATCTTCCTGATGAATAGAATACTCGGTTGAAAACTGTCCTTCTTTTAAAATTCAACCTGCCATCATATTTGGCAACCATATATAGTCCAAACAAACCCACGAAACGGTATCAGGAATCAGGTCCGAGTTGGATTTCCCTCTTGAGAGGGATTTATGAAATCAAAAAGGGATCTCTCATAATCCAGCTTAAGGCTTCGGAATTGACTGTTTTCTGATCGTATTGCAGAGAATTTACCTCCCAACAACAATTTGTTGACTGATTTTGAAACAAAAACCTTCTTTCCTACCACTTAGCGCAAATACTGTCGTCGGTAGGCATCGAAACACTACAACTGGTTAACAACTGTATTATGAAAACTGGTATCCGGTGTTAGGTAGACACAAGGATTTCTGTCATAATGAATGCAGAAAGCAACAGAACACCACCATTGGTTATATCGCCCTATGAAGAAGCGAATAGAGTTATAAAGCAATTCACTAGATGAAAATGATTAGTAGCTAAATCACAAAAACACATATTCACCACAATTTGTATGATCTAAAATCAGTTATATACAATGTATGATGGTGTAGGCCTACTGCAGAGATGCCGGAACAACATAATTGGTACATATTCCCCCATAACTTGGCCTATTTATACAGCGCACTATATCAGGAGGTATTTTCTGATAGGCGATTATCATTATAAAGCCTCAACTAAAGTATTTATAGGGCATGGGATTAGCGTCATGGATTAGGGTCACCGTAACCAATCACAAAATTTATTCCGAATCAGTGCGCATAGGCCCTATTCATATCAAGGCGTAAGTAAAACATGCTTGAATATTGAAAAAGTATGTATACAGCAATTATTCAGCTACACACAGTACAGTCACGGAAATAACAAACTGGTAATGTTTCATTTGGAATCACTGTAGCCAATCATGATCAGCGAACATTCATCTATCTTGACCGATTTAATTGTGTAAGAAGTTATTAGAATATTATGTAGTGCATCCATTTTGGTACATGCACATAATTGGTGACTAGCGACAACTGTGCACTTGCCTCTTGGCAACCCCATTGCGTCGTGACCTCACATTCATCCATATATTCGAAACCGTATACAAGTGTCCATTACGGTACTAAAATACATTGTAAATGCTACTAAGTTTCGCCCAGCATCTTTACAAATATTTTACTCAAATGTGTCACAGACGTATTTCGAGGTCACCAAATGTCACACATATGATCATTTGCTGGGATTTCTATAACAATCTATATTGACGATTTACAGGTGAGTGAAATGGGACTAGTTTGCATGGATCACGTTAGTTTTCCATACTGATAGATCTACAGGTAAGAAAAATAGAATAAATAGCATGGATTATCGACATACTGATATATCTACAGGTAAGTAAAATCGAATGACTACTTAACTAGCATGGGTTACTTTAATTATCGACATCGACGGATTTACAGGGAAGAAAACAGGGTTATTCGCCTGGATAACTACGATTTTCTATATATTGACATTTTTGAAGGTAAGTTGGATAGGAATATAAGCATGAATCGCTTTAATGATCTAAACCGACGGATTCATAATCCTTGAACTGGGTACATTTGCTTGGATTACTTTAATTTCTCATGTTGACGGATTTACGGGTAAGTAAAATAGGTTTATTTTCATGGATGACAAAGATTATCTATATCGACGGATTTACAAGTAAATGAGATCGGTTCGTGTGATAACGTTGCATATAATGAATGTCGTTATATGCCAAATTGCAAAACATTGCCTTTAAATAAATCATGGTACCTGTAGTGAAGTTGAAGGTTATGTCCCGATGTCATTCGAGGATAATAGAAGATAAGTTTACAATTTGTACCCAAGGGGCATCAACTTACTCTCCGACATGGTCAGAGAGCGTGAATAATCCCCCAGTAACATCATCATATTTGTAACGTGCCTCGAGTATTCTATCGATGAGAAAGCGCACTATACTCACAATGATTGCATGATTAAACCCACAGTGGATCTTCATGCATTCTTGTCCTCTTCGATTTTTCTTCAATATTCGTGCATACTACTATCACAGCCAGGAGCCTAATCAGTGATATATGAGTAGTCGTGAACGATAGGATGGCCGGCAGATCCCCCTGAATCATCGATATTTTTCTCATATACGTGCACATCCATGTGGTGAATCTGTCGCTCATAACCAGGGGTTCGGCCCGTGATATTCCGAGAGTTCTCGTGAACAATAGGTTCACTTGCAGCTCCCCCTGGATTTTCAAACGATTCCTCAACTATCCCATCATCTGCACGCCGCTCATCTCCACCACCATGATTCCTGACTTGAGAGTAGTAATCAGCCCCGCTATCTGTAGGAGCAGAGATGTTGCGGCTAGCTTGTCCTACCACTCTCATCTGTATACCGGGATCATCTCCCGATGGGGCAGATGCTGAATCTCCGCTATCGATTCCTCCGTTGTTTGTCCTGGTCCTGACAGGCCTCATCCAGCAAACAACGACAGTAATTACCAGTAGAATAATGAGAACAACCGCCACCGCTAGGGCGAGGTAAGTCCAATTCTCGAGAAGTGAACTATTTTCTTCCGGTAGCTCGGAAGGGTCGAACAGAGCGGAGGTCGTATCCGTACTGGCTGTTAGTTGGGTCGGTGAATTAGATTGTTGTGACGCTTCTTCAGATGGTGATGAATGACCAATGGTATGACTAGTAGGGTGTGGTTTTGGAGTCGGCTCTTTTGACGTCATGGGTGGATCGCATGGTGTGGTAATGTTCACGTCTACATCAGTCAGAAGTACGCCGGCAAGTACAGGGGGTGTGATGCATGACCCACCAGTAACAGTTATCCGCTCATTTTCCTTTCCTAACAACCAGTATAGAGAGCAGTTACAGTTCCAGGGATTACCGCCGAAATATGAGTTAACAGGAGGCGAGATGTCAGTGACTAGCCCCACTGGTAATGTCTGACAGACAGATTCAGATAGGTGAGACTAGTCAGTCCCCTGAAAGCATCCTTATGTACGTACATGAGGTTACGGTCCTCAATGGTACAACGAGTCAGGGTGGATACCTTAGTGAACGCATACGCCGGCAGATGGGTGAAGGATGATATCGAGATGACTATGGTTCTCAAACTATCACTGATTAGGAAATCACTGGGAAAAAAGGTCAAACCATCCAGGCGAAGGTAAGACAGCGACTCCCACGAGGATATGTTGTATCCCATTAAAAGATCGACTGGTGGATGCAGTATGGTCAATGACCATAACTCTGTCAGATTCACTAAATGATCATCGGCTATATGGGCACCTTCCCCTCCAATAGATAAAGAACTGATACCGTCCACAGCCGGAGATATGGACTGATCGTCACAGTCCTCCCATAAACTGAGATTGAACGTTACACTGGTGTTATAGAGAAACAATCCAGTCAGACGGTTAAGAGATGAGAGTGTACATGGGTCAAATACAAAATCCGGATTGAAGCCGATACTCAACAGAGTTAGTTCATTCAGACCCCTGAGGGTGTGTCTATTTATCGTATTAATCATATTACTAAACAAATGTAAGTATGTTAGTTCCGTTAGATATTGAAAGGCATCATTGTCAATAATCTGTACATTACTGTTCGTCACTTGTAACGACTGCAATTTGTTGGGGTTTTGAAAATCCTCTCTCCGGATACGGGTGATGTTGTGACCTACGATGGCTAGCCCTGTAGTATTTGCTGGTATGTCCAGCGGTATATGCTGCAGCAGCAGGGTACCAGTCGTAGATGATGAACAGACGACTCGGACCGCGCTACAGGAACATCCTGCTGGACATGACGTTACAAGTAGAGGACCACTGACGAAACACGTAAATAACAAATAAATAGCGACGAACTGCATGATGACACAATTATTGTCCACGTGTAGGTGTAATAATCTTGTAATCAGTGATGAAGTAATACTGATGAATGACGGGATCCGTTTCAAGTATACTAGTACGACTGTTCATGCGACGTCTATACAACAGCAAATGATTGTCATTGGATTTAGTGTAGAATACTTATATCAAATGCCCGTGTGTTACCTGTTTGCTTCACACACCTAAAAGCGCCAACAATTTTGCGAAGCGATGAAATGTAACAATCAGACTTAGGTAAGATGCAACACCAATGACAAAAATAGAAGTAACAAGACTTGTTAGGTGTATATGGATGGTGTTCAGTGGCCCGTGTCGAGATAGACGGAACTCTGACCCCTGACACTATTTTTCTTACATTGAAGTAAGTATTAGAGACCATCATTCACATATGGCTGGAAATGATTATTATCTATTATCAGAAGATACATTTCACATTCCTTTTTAGCATAGTTGAAGGTTTTTTCTGTCGGTTTTCCGAACATGTTATCTGGAATGAAACTGGAATATTGGAAGGGTTTGCGCTGTTCAAAAAGAAAAAACGTAAAACTGCTATATCAATGAACTAAAAATAATTATAATATTGAACAATTTCCCCTGGAGGCTCAAAGCGCTCCACAAGCAGAGTCAACATAGACTAAAATAGTGGGTATTCGCGTCACTCTCACAAAAATTGAAAAAAAACTGAAACAACAGTCAGTGATACATTTCCTTTACACTTATTCCGTAAATTCATTCAGAATGCGTGTCACATTATACAGTATATATTCATGCGTGGTATTAGGCCCCCAATAATATTGATCACTGGTGGAAATTAATGTTCCAAAGAGTCATGAAATGAGACATTAACCAGCTGATGCGCACTGTATCGGAATGTTTTTTCTGATTGGCTACTGTCATTGTGAAGCTTATATTATAGTCTTTGTTAGAGCAGGGGATTGGGGCCAGGGATTAGGGTTAACCAATCACATAATTTGCTTCCGAAGCATTGCGCATTGGCCCCACACTCACAGCAGATCCCTCAAGATAATTTGCATATATAATATATTCATATATGAAAAAAAGACGTATGTGGTTGCGTGGAGTGACTGAATTGAATCAAATGACCAGGATAGGCTCTCTCCTATGAGCACGTGAACATACAACGTGCTCAGGCTGAGCAAAGTTAACACTCATTGACCTAACGGCATTTTAGGTTCCTCCGAGCGGAGCTGTAACATGAATTATCAAGTGGCACAGTGTCCTATTTTTACTAAAAAAAAAGTAATGCCTAGTCTTCGAAGAACTACCATTACTGCCCCATATAGGCTAGCAGATTTAGGCCTGACTTCCTATGTTGAGTAGAACAAATTGTTTTATCGCTGATTTTCATTCAGGAAGCTGTTGCGAATGATATATCCAAAATCGGACATGGATTTCAACTCAGAAGTTGCCTAATTTGCATATTTTCAAAATGACCGCCATGTTCCAATTCAGACTCCAGTATCTGCGAAATTGATCTATTTAGTCCGATGGATGAAAAGGTTTTGAGAGGTTACGAGACCTATTGAGTCCTAATAACACATTTAAACACATAAATACTCTCCCAAACAGCTGCCTAATTTGCATATTTTCAAAATGGCCGCCATGTTCCAATTCAGACTCCAGTATCTGCAAAATTGATCTGTTCAGTCCGATGAATGAAAGGGTTTCGAGAGGTTACGAGACCCATTGAGTCCTAATAACACATTTAAACACATAAATATTTTCCCAAACAACTGCCTAATTTGCATATTTTCAAAATGGCCGCCATACCAATCAACTTGAGGTCCTATCCATATTGGAACCATTGAAGAGATCGTTAGATCGATTAGGCCACAGAACTGTACATGTCCTGAACACAGCTCATATATTGAAGCCTACAGCGTACGTATAAGTGAGGGAGGCATGTCAGATGGGAGGTGTGTGGGGGGGGGGGGGGGTGCACTTCCCGGCAATGAGAATGAAAATTACTAAAATCGACAGGAAACGTGTTTAGGCGATAATTTCGTAGGCGTGGGCGTGGTCTGAATCTGCCCCCCTATTTTCGTCACCAACCACCCCTCCCTCCAACTCCTACCCCCACCCCACCCTTACAAACACTTATCAAGGGCTGGCGCCGCCTCTTGAGGTAGGCCTAGGGTATGAACATTCGCAATAAAGAGGAGAGGATAACACACTTTTGGAGAAAATACTGGTGATGCCATAACTTTACCGAGTCATATTCGCTTGTTCATTCGTTTTTATTTGACAACAACTGTGGGATTGTTAAGAATTGGAGCGAGTGACATCTTCTGGCTCCATAGATAGCTATCAGAAGCAATAGCATTATGGGCACATCGACAAGATGCAAGCCAACTTCAGTTGACCACATCACAGGAAATGAAGAACAAGAAACACAACGCAATATCTATTTCTGACTATACGTTATAGCTGAAAGGCTATTTGTAGTCGGTACATCAAACAGAGCCCTACAGGGGATCTAATTAGTGAACGGCTCCAGCTATAGACATTCCCAACGAAGCCCATGATTCATGAACCCTTCGAGGGGAGTGATCAACAAAACCTGTAAAGATACCGAAGAGACCCCAATTCCTACAGCAGAATGCAAATGTTCTGGATGACGGTTCCCTCATTCAGCGTTTGTCATGGACGCAGGGTCAAACATACGGGCAGATCACCGGCTCCTATATTCGCATGATCAAGAAATATGTTCATCCGATCGTTGTGTTTGATGGATATCTACAGGAGATTATCAAAACCGTTACGCATCAACGGCGTGGGCAGTTCTCTCATGAAGTCTCACTGGATATGAACTTGCCACTCAAGATGGAGAAGGACCTGTTCCTGCAGAACAGAGGGAATAAGCAGGCATTCATAGACATGCTGTCTGAGTGTCTGATGTGATGACGCGTGAGGACATTGCCGTCATTCGCGCAGAAGACGATACCGACCGTCTCATTAATCAGACGGCAGTCAGAATGTCTGAATATGAGAAGACGTGATTGCAGAAGACACCGACATCCTTGTGCTCCTGTGCCACTTGACACCGGGGAAGTTATGTTTTGCCGGAATATAGAGCGGTAGGAATCTTTCCGAGAATCAGATAATACCTTTAGAAAACTCATCCCCAATGATATAATTTGACTTGTACACCTGGTAAACAGATCTCATTTCGCATGTGACTAAAAAGAGACTTGGACAAGTGGGTAGCTTCCCTAACAGTCTGGAACATTCATGATAATACTCAACAATGGTCCTCGTATCCACACATTGTTTTACGGAAGTAGAGCATTCTCCGTGGCCGCCTCGACACTGGAACTATCTCTTCAAATCTCGTCTGAAAACATATCTTTTCAGTTAGCTCTGCAGGTCTTCCGTCGTGTATTGTTACTATTTTCATGTATATTGTTATTGTTCGTTTGTATTGTTTCTTTTCGTAAGCGCTTAAAGACACTTCGTAATTTGTGCTATATAAATTGATTTATTATTATTAATGATTTGGTTGGTTGTATCGTTACGTCTCCGCTCACTATCCTTTTCTCGGATCGAATGTCGTATAGAGCTGCCTGTCGTCTGTATATATATGATAATTAACATAATTTGAACGCGGAATCTGACCAAGTGGGTGGGTATAAGCATTGTAGAGCAAGGGTCCTGAAACAGTTCCTTGCGATACCCCAAATTCCAAGGGAACGTAATCTGAGAAAGCACCAGAGATACAAACTCTCGTAGAGCGGTGCTGTTAATTATCATCGGACCAGTTCAGTGCATTGCCTTTGATTTGATAATGAAAATGGTATGATCGAGAGTGTCAAATGGGCTGAGAGCATGCCAAGGAGAACAACGTGGTGATTATCGATAGCAGCAGCGATACCGTTTCTCACCTGAGTGAGAGCTGCTTCTGTAGAGTGGACTGAGTGGTAAGGTTTATACGCTGATTGGAATGTCTCGGAAAGATCGTTTACTTCAATGTGCGTTCCATTACGTTCCCGCTTGGATCCTGGATGTCTGGAGTACTACCATGGGGATCAATTATAACAATAGAGGTAGGATTATGCCTAATCTACTAATCCTTCTGACAATACTGTTCACTGCTGTCGGATTTGAGGTTGGCTTTGCCAGTTACAAGCCGATTCTCAACCAGCCGATTCTCAACCAGCCGATTAGCCTAGCAAGTTCTTTGTATAGGTCTCTCGGGCAGGAGGCAGTCTATAGACGCGTCTTCAGTAATCGTTACCATGGTGACAATACCCAGTGCAATTCTTCCAAGACAACCTCACGATCACGTTCGGTTTGCCATGTCGACATCTCAACCCATATATTCATGGTATCACTCTGTGGGGATATTCAACCTAATCCTGGACCGATTAATTATCCGTGTAGTGTGTGTACTAGCTAACTAACTAAGTATCATGTATATTGTTATTGTTCGTTTGTATTGTTTCTTTTCGTAAGCGCTTAGAGACACTTCGTAATTTGTGCTATATAAATTGATTTATTATTATTAATGATTTGGTTGGTTGTATCGTTACGTCTCCG
>JAUOBX010307936.1:638-11136 GCA_032360705.1 Eupentacta quinquesemita
CGCCCCCCCCCAATATTTGAAAAACCTCCATTGACTTCCAATTTTCCACACAGTAACTTTTTGGAAAAGTGCCAATGTCCTCCCCAATATTTTGACAAAATCGCCGCTCTTGCTTACCATCCTCCATTCAGTCCGTCCATAGTTAGCCCTGACGCTCGTTCGATTCCATCCATCCACCGTGCTATCCACCGCGGATAGCTATACAGGGTCAAACATCACCGGTACACTATTCCTACAGCTACATCGAATATCGACACCGTGACAATACAGCGTTAAAATGTGTTCTTCACATATTAGTCGAAGCCCCTTGATCTAGAACAATTGAGGTAGGGAATATGAAAAAATGATGAATGAAAGCAATCTTAAATATGAGATTTAGTGACCTCTGATGACCTTGGAAGTGTTTCGATATCAGTTTTCGCCATATAAACCTTTCCACAAGTCCAAATTCTGATGCAGAGCCGTGAATGTTTGAAAAGTTATGGGGATCAGCCTAATGTTCTGCCATCCGCCTTCCTCTCGCTGTCACAACCTTCGTTCATTCATCTGCATGGTCAGCTGGTATTTTGACCCGATTTTATTTTTCGTTTTGAAGGTTTCAAACAAACAAACAGACATACGGGCAAACATACTAGATACATGATGATTGCTTGAACTGAACTAAGGGGGTGGGGGGTGGCGGGCATGGATCATTTTTTAAGAGTTGCTAGGTGCCAGTGTGTGGAAGATTAAGAGTTAATAGGTTACCCGGATATTCGGGGCACGCCCCCCCCCCCCTCCCTCTCCCCTCTCCTCCAAGAATCGCCGCCCATGCGTAAGGGCGATCGGAATTGTGACTTCAGTACAGCAGGGCCATAGCTTGTCCCACAAATACCTAAATCAGCAGGTCTTCCGATGACGAAACAGTTGATTCATCGTAACAGATGTCCCCATAATAACAACTCACCTGCGCGTGACTCCCAGGGCAGCCTCGGAAAACTCCCAGGGACGTGATTCCGGATACCACGCCACTCAATTATTTCGGAGATCGATTGTGTCATACTTGTTTATTCCGCGGATTCAACCGCAGATTCGTTCATTACAGGTCAAACCAAGGTTCGATTGTTCTGCAGGGCACCTGATGATACTTTCTGAAATCATAACAATAATGGATTCGCGGTTACCGTTATATATAGACCTGAATGAAATGTCAAAAATTCGGCTGATCGGATTTTTGAAGCCAGCCAGTAAATGTTAGTACTGGTACTCACTGCTGTTAACTGCATAGATCATGGGGCACAGGAATGCTCTGCGACTATTTCGAAGAGTACCTTACTGTCACTATGGGCGGCAGATTGTTCCTCACATGTCCCTAAATACGCCTGGGTTGAACGGGACCATCGAGATACAGACCCTTGCCCAGTGGCGCATTGGGAAATACAGCGCCTTGCCCAATCGGCATGGTGCCAACCTTCTGATCGTGATCACCAGCTCTGGGCTATTCCAATCCCTGGGAAAGACCACCAGTGCCGTACCAACTGACCAAGAGGTTTATAACAGGGGTCGTTGAGTCGGGACCCGATGAACGAGTATGGTACACTCATAAATGACCACATCTTCACTATGGTGTTGGTGATGTTACAGAATATCGGACATCCGACTTTCCATGGGTTCAGTGAAGCGTGACGATATTAAACGCATCATTATGCCCTATATCTATAGTAGCCTAAACTTCTTATTCTCCCCGTTTTAATCTGGTTGTGACCCCGATTGCGGAAGTGGCCAGATTCGTCTCACTCCACCAGCAACGTCTCTCACACCCTGTCGCCATCTCATTCGATTCATGGCATCCTCTTCCCTCAATCCGACCTTCCGCGTCTCCTCCTCCACCTGCCTTTTCCATTTCATCTTCGGCCATCCTCGCTTCTTTGCTCCAGCCACCTGAAACTCTCCTCAGGACATGATCACCATCCCTCCTCAACACATGACCATACCATTTCACTCTTGCCCTTTCCAACTGGTCAACAGACTCCAGACCGAGCATCCCCCTCAGATCCTCAGCCCTCTTTCTGTAAGCGAGTTTCACGCCGCACCTCGTTCTCACCATTGCTCTTTCTGTCCTTCTCAGAATCGCCAACTCCCTTTCTCTCATTCACCAACTCTCACTCCCATACAGCATTGCAGGTCTCCCACAGCTCCGATAAACACATTTCACATTTTAACTTCAGAGGGAACTTTCTCCCGTGCAGCAGCTCTCCAAAAGTTAAAAGGCTTCCCCATCGTGACATTGGGGAACAAATGCGATATTTGACTAATGAACAAATGTTGCTTCAATAGTGTTTTGAAACAACTGTCAAACTTCCACTGGACAGTCAAAACAATGGATTCGTGTTATGAATAATTAGCCACTCATGTCATGATGGGGAGGGGGGGGGTCTGACCATGTAATGATGGTAACATGTCAGATGGTTCGATGGTCGTTGTTTCGTTTGTAACCAATATTGTCTCTCTCAATATCCATCATATCGTTATGTGGCTGTACTTGTTGTTGGGATTGGCGAGGTCGTAGCGTCCAGATTCTGTGTTGGGATAGTTGAAATAGTTATCGTCGATCAGTGTGTGCAGTTGCAGTGGTTGGACTTCAAAACGCCCGCCCATCCAGGATCTGAAAGAGTTGACATGTCTCCGGGTTGATATGAAGAATAACAGGACGAAAATGGCAGTCCCGGGAGCAGGTCGGCATTGGTTACACCCTACCTCGATATCATCTGAGCACAATCCCAAAGAGAAGGCGAGTTATCATCCGGTGCTCATCCATGGTTGCCACAGCCAGGTTTGTTGAACCTTCAGTGCCTTCCTGAACCTTTATCATTCAAATCAGATTCAATACATTAGAAATTGATCTCCCTGAACTTACTGTTCCTAAGCTGACAGCGCCAGGGGGTAACCACAAGCCCGGTTCCATGAGGACTATATGGGCTACACACAGCACACACAGCCGTATTGTTCTTATATTGCTGCCCGATGACTCACCGAGTGACCGGCCGAAAATAGCAGTTATGGCTGTACTTAACTGAATTGAAAGCTCTTAAGTACGAATTAACAGCAAACATAGCCAACAATGAACATTCCGTCGACAATAAATACGATAGTGTAGTACATTGAGGGGAAAATCTGTCAATTTCATTCGGCCGATACCGTCGAAACCACAACATTCCTGACGGCGGTGAAGTCCCCGATGTCCTGTGTGCCAGAAAATGTTGACATGCTTCACGAGCCTGGCGAGGATTAATCAGGAACTATCTTGCGATCGCAAGAAAGTTCCAACAGTAGTTTCAGGGAGGTCTTTTTCGAATGAATACTCTGACCCTGCCTGTCACTCGCAAGTTTTATGGTGACAGACACGTCTTGACAAGCAAAGTACAACCAGTCATACAAACCTGAATCCTTGGCGTTAGTGTGTACCACCATAGGAAGTCTTCAGATTAGTTCAGGCATCCAGTCACCCACTGGCTAACTGAACCTCCAGTTCCTTACATACAGTGTCAACAAGCTGCTTTTACTACTCTTCAAAAACCATTATAGTCATAGGTTCAAGCGTTCAGCCCATCGCTCTTCTTCTACCATAAAATAAGCTTCGAATTGAAAATCTTGCAGCATTGCGTTGCGCATGCACACCAGACGTACCTGAATTTTCAAGGCAAAATGAATATGGCGTTACCAGGTCATCCATTTAACGAAATTGACACAATGCTATTCAACTTCGAATGTCGTTATGGTTTTGCAGTATATATAGGTTAACATATCAATCGCGAAAAACAAAAATAAACCTTCAACAAAAGCAAATTCTGCCATTCTTTGAAATTAGTAACTTCGGAAACGTCATTACCGGGGCGGAAAAGAGTACTGTCAAATCATTATCAGAATTGGTCGAATAGTACAATATTCTTCCAAACTGTAATTGTTGTTGACAGACGGAGGTTACGGGCTCATGGGTGACTCATTTTGCCGCATGAACGGCCAAGAAATAATAATATTTACTCGGACATGTGCAAGCGGGTAAACCGCCAACGTGTATATCCTCGAATTATAATTAGGAATATTGACCTCTAATGATTGGGGAAATTGCATGAATCGTACCGAGGTGACCTCTGGTGACCTCGAAATGGCCACCGTGTTTTCAGAACCAACTATAGTCCATGTTCCAAGTTCTGTTCAAATCCGACAAATTAGGGAAATTGCATAAATGACGAAAATTTGACCTCTGGTGACCTTGAAATGGCCGTCATGTTTCTCGGGACCAACTAAAGTCCACATCCACCAAGTTTTGTTTATATTCGACAGAGTTAGGAAAATCGCATGAATCATGCAAATCTGACCTCCGGTGACCTCGACATTGTCGTTGTGTTTTGGGGGCCCAACTATAGGCCTGCAGGTCCGCACTCACTAAGTTTCGTGTAAATCGCACACACTTCATAATTTCGCATAAAACCTGCACAATAGAGAGCAGCAGTATGCCTAATGCAGCAATGCCCACGAAATTGCCAATGAATTGGACGAGGGGTTAGAGTGTTATTGCGCTAACGTCTGATGATTCCGGCGGTGGCGGGGCGGCGGCGGAGTAGGTGGCTGCGGCTCCGGACACGGCCCCAAGCCCATAGTATTCCCCGGATACTCCATGTGTCGCGGGGACAAAAAAATAAGAAAATTCTATCATCTGCGCAAAATGCTCAACTTTGTCGAGTTTGATCGAAACATGAGATGACAAAGTTTTGCAATTTGAAAGGTCAATTTTGCATAATTTATCCGATCCCCAAACACTTCTACTGGTCTATATGTACGAAATTAGTGGATGTGGATTACTCCCTAAATGGTCTGCGTATTTATTATGCGTATAGAAATTGGACTTGATTGTTAACCTTTTAGCCTCGCGGTAATTGCGTTAGTTGGACAGGAAAATCCTGTCACAAATGTTATAACAATTCGGAGGAAAAGTAATCATAGCTTTGAATGTTGTGGAAACTAGTGATTACAAATAATTACGATAGGATTTTATCGTATCTATGTAATACGTGGCATTACTTCGATATTGACCTATGTCGCAGCCCACTGGTGATTATGCCTTCATTGTTTCGATCCAGGAATCAACGTTTAGGCCTACTTAATCACCGATAATTAGTTTTAATTCCAGACATACCTAGGAATTAAATAAAGAATATGTATGTTTGGAATGTGCTCAACACCTAAACATGTGTATGATTTGAACATGTTCCCAAGAAGTGTTTGGAAAAGTATTTAAATGATAAACATAGTTTGTGTAATGTAGGTTAAGTCGTTGAATGCCGTTGTTTCGAAACTCACGTGATAGATGAAGGACTCACAAGGACTCATAGGGTGATGAATAATGTATATATGCCTATGATAATACCGGTGCTCGTTGTCGCTGGCGAGATTGGGCGTTTAGGATCATGACGAGTTCAAGTTTAATAGGCTTCCTGAGTAAAAACGGGGTGTCAACATTTGAAATATTTTGCTGACCACTAAACGGTAGTAAGATCTAAACCTTTTTATTCCCTGTCATAATACCTCCAAATCCATTAATATAGAAAGCAGATCACTAAACAAAGGATGTGCCTCTCTCTATTCTTCGAAATCGGTATTTTAGGAAACCGCATTACCGGTTCGGAAAAGTGCTTTGCCAAGTATTTGAATTGGGCGAATCAGTTGGGGTCTTTAAAGGATTCCTACCAGAACTAGAATTGCCATTGGCAGCGGTTGTGAACGTCCTTCCCAGAACTGGGTGCAGCTGATGTCCGTCACTTTAACCATAGGCCTACAACTAGGATTTTCCAAATCAGCAATTTTACGTAACACTGAAAATGATCGGTTGTCAGGTTTGATCGACAGAAGTAATCTATCGTCATTATAATCTATTTGCGGTCGCTCATTCGTCTGCTCTTGAGAAGTATCACCGCTAAGAAGATGGTATACCGTGATGCCATCTTCTTCTCTATTCTGTCATTTTTAAACTAGAGAACCACTGACGAGTGGGCTGCCAACATTCGATATCAGAAAATATGAGCAATCAAATTGTGCAAATTTGACATGTGATGACCTTGGAGTAGCCTTGATTCTCTCCGTAGCACATGCACTCAGTTCCGTTCCATTCTCAATCATGCTAAGTCGACCTCCGATGACTCTGAAATGACCTCGACATCTAGGTAACAGTACCCATCCACCAGGTTATGTTCTATCTCGACAAAACGTTTTGCATTCAACACACAAAATTGAGGGAAACATCACTGCGATAATGCCCACTACCAAAACACCATCCGATATTCCAGTGGAGCGGACATGCATGTGTGCTAAAATCTTGGGATTCATCAGACAGAGCGTTAGAAAAGTTATTGCGCTAACGCGACAAACTTCCTGCGGTACACGCGAATGCGCACGCAGACGAGGGAGGAACGGTGAAGGCAAACCCATAATATCCCCAATGTGGGTATTTAATTGACGGTTGCGCATTCAATAGGCCTACTAGCAGTGTGGTGACATTCGAGTCGAAATGCGCTTGCCTCAACAATCTGGAGTGGATTTTTCATTTGAATCTTAGACAGGTTCAGGAGGCCACTGAGGGCTAATCGAGGAAATCTAACAATTTTAATTGTAGTTAAGCCTCGATGATAAACTCGTCATTTTTCGAATAGCGCTCAAATGATATCGCGACAGGGTGTGAACAGTTCCAACAGCTCCCAATACCACGTGTTCCAGTCATCCGATGGATGATCAGAGAATCCAAGCACCTAACCATTTCTCAGAACCTGCAAAAGCGGAGGAGTTCAACCACGATAGAGACTATTGAGCAGACTCTTGCAACTGTCCCGAAACATCTCTCTTAAATGTCACCCGCATTGCTCCACGGAAGACTTTGTAGCTAAGACCTCACCCATCACCACTGCAGTTATAGCTACCTCTGGAAGAGCACCCGGTCAGTGATCAGTGATGGAGTGGAATCCGGAAATGTGCATATACGCGTGATGGTACCACTTTGCCACTCATTCGCCTCGAATATCATCGATAACATATAAGTCTTTCGTTCAGACACAGATACAGTCATACTAAAAGTACTACGTCACCGACGAACGCGAGAGCACATGTGCACTCCTGCTGAATAAGTTGGCATGCCTGCTTCTCACAGTTTCGATCTCCCCGTTGTTGTGGAATGAATGTAGACTACTTCCATTGGTTACGAGTAGGCCTATAACAAAAGTGCAATTTAACGTATCCACGTCATCAGTTCCTGTATATGGGCTATATAGTATCGATATGACCACGGACAGTTATAGTTAGAAATCAAGTTTAGCGCCCGAATTGATGCCATCTGTATATCATGCATCAAGGTATGACACTGTTGACTTGTCATGACATTATCTGTATGATATACCGGTAGCATATACAATAATATAGGTTCTTTGCTGATGTAAGAAGAAAGTTCGACGCTATGCGGAACTTCCAATTGTTTCTCACTTACATAAATAGGGGGGAGATGGAAATTACACGAGTCCAAGTAAATTTACACTAATTAATCTCCCGGAACTTTTTGTGGTCTCCAGTTCGAGTATTCCCGAAATTGTAGGTATCAATCCACCGATTTTATACCTCTCCCCTCCGCTCGACCCATCATACATCTATGACTTTCCATGAACGTCTGGGGAGGAAATGTTTACCCATTTTATGTCACCTGCCTTGACATACGGTAGCTTCAATCACACGGAATTATACCGATGTCCTTCACAAAGTTCAAAAGTAAACCGGTGTACTCTCCATTCTCGCCAACCTGAAGGTTATGAATGAGACAAGTGGAAGGACATTAGATTTCGCATTATTAATTCCGTTTCTGGTCCCCGAGGGGTAGTCTACAGTGCAGGACTGAAGGTTTGTGAGAATCGGTTGTCCATTTATTGAGAAACTTCCCCACTTTTCCAAAACTGTTTATCGAAGATGTCAGTCGACCGGCACAATCACTCCGGGAGAGACCTAGAAGCTTATGACCATTAATTGAGAATTACGCACCAACGTCACTTCTAATTGTCTAACTTGATAATGTGACCATACTAACAATGAGGACCCCGGATTCTTCAAATTAGAATACTTCAATGCAATGTTGCAGATTATTACGTGAGCTAACCCACAAAGTCTACCAAGTAGAAAGTCATTCCTTTGCGGAATCAACCTGTGATTTGGTCTGCGGCTCTGAGTTTCGATTTTCTACTATTCGTAGTACGAGTGGGAACTCGCGTCACTCAAACGCCCTAACTTTTTAGCTCACCCTAGCCATATGGCTAGCATGGCTAGGCGAGCTTTGTGATCATGCATGTCTATCAATATATTTGTTTATCTATTGATCTCTTAACAATTGACTCAAATTGCTTCTACCCCGACACCCTTCAATGGAGAACGATGATACTTGGTCACAATGATGGCTAAGTGATGGGTCATCTAGGGTGGTAAAAAATGGAAGGGCCAAGGTCATCTGATGGGCCATTTTGTGAAGATATGTTGAATGCTTCTCCTCCCAGAGTTTGACTCTAGTAATCATGGAAGTTGATCATTATATTATTGAGTACCAATGCCACATATAGGGTGTCTGGGGATTCAAAGTCTGAAGTCATCTGGTGGGCCATTTGGTAAAAATATGTACCCCGGCATATGTATTGTGCCAAAAAGGTGTACTGCATGCGATTATATCCAAAATTGAAAAAACCTTCCTCTATTTCAATAGTTATTTTGTGCCAAATTGGTGAGCCTTTCCTACACTGCCTGCCCCTCTCTGTACTATCGCCTAATTCTTGCCTGCGTGGCAAGAGTACAGGAAACTTGTCATCATGACTCACAAGCCGGGGTGTGAATTAAGGTACCATGCAGTAACCAGGGGTAACTTTCAGGAGAAACTCAACCCTGATTCATGTATTTTCACATGGGACCAGGGTTTATTTTGGTTGACCCAAACGCTTCCGTTCACTTTCTTGTCCATGGTTAGATGAAGGACCAGGAGTAATAGGTGTTTTCATGGGAATTAAAATTACCCCTGGTTTACAAGTATGTTCGATGCAATGCAATCAACTGCATTACCCATCCATATGGGACTGTTTACTTCACAGATAGATAGTCAATGACTGAAAAATTGCTGGATTCAAATCCTCATAGAGTCTGAGTCATTGAAGGACATTGGAAGTGCTGAACATAACTTTGCAGCTTATGATTCATTTCGACCAGTATATTGAGGAAATCCCACCCCGAAAATATATTTCAGTCGATAAGACGGTGAAAATATATGAGTCACTTGCACTTTTCACTAATGGAGGGATGAAAATTCAGTTATTATTGTGTAATCTCAATGGGACATCCATTTGGTTCCCTTCGTGACGTCATCAGATCTAACCTATTAATTCAGATAACACAAAGATACCACAAGTTGAGAACTTCAAATTTGGGATTTAGGGGCTATGCAAGTTTCGAAGCAATGAATTAACCCATAACCAGGCCTTTAAGGCATTTACACTTTTACCCAAATCACTGTTATTAGTTCAATGCTCATAATTGTTCACAATACAGTACTTTTTTTGCTGTGCACAGTTTGCCCTACAAAAAAACAGGATGCTTTATTCAGGCAATCCATGCTACCTAATACAGGTCGTTTTTCTGTTGTTCAGCAGTTCCTGTTAGAGAAATATCTGCCTTTCCAGAATCTTTCTCATTGCATTGAAGATGTAGTAAATTAGGATTTGTTAGCTCTCCATTTTATCAGTGAAGCGTATTTAGTAAATTTCTTAGGCTAATAAAGTCGAGAACTTTCTACAACGTTTATCTGGTTATGTACCAAGGGTATTGTGTATTACATCATATTTCATCTCCCCACCTGCATTGACAAATCTCGGGTTACATAAAATTCAAATGAATTTCTTTCCATCATGTCAACTTTAATTCCACCCCCAGCCTAAGAAACGTGTCACATGGTTAATTCAGGTATGCCGCATGACACAAAAGTTCCCTCCTTCCCCCCTATGCCTGAACATCTCAACGATCCCCATTTTGTTCTTTTCAGGCTTGATGTATCAACAAGCATGACATTTTGTTACTTCCTCCAAATTTGCTTTCCTTTCATTTTGCCTTCACAAGAAGTTCTCAAGATAACCGAAAAGTTTCATATAGATAGTGTTGGCGAAAATATGTTCTTAGCTGTGAGTTGAAATTGTACCCCAGTACCCGCATGTATTTGACATTTGTATCAAAGTTTACTTGCATGGAATGGTCTAGGATCAAAGTGAGATGTGGCATGAGGACAGGATTCTCAGCCAGTTAAAGGCCAATGGAAGTGCTGAACATGACATTGCAGATAATGATTCCCTGTGACCAGTATACCAAGGAAAACCAACCCCCAAAATGTCTTCCAGTCAATAAGACAGTGAAAATGAGGATAGATCCAGTATTGTGCAATGTTTCCCAATGTCACAAGGGG
>JAUOBX010308158.1:0-11134 GCA_032360705.1 Eupentacta quinquesemita
ATAACCAGCCAGTCAAGCAGTGGTGTTGGAGTCAAAGATCAGGTTCCACGTAACTTGAAAAATATTTACATTAAAGTGCCACAGAAAAAAAGTGGGGATGTCAAAACCCCACACTTGAGAAACGAAACATTTATTCTTGCCATCAAGTTGTTTCACTTCATACAAGTTCCACCCTCATCAATTACATCATGAGGGGAGTGGGGAAATGTGGAGACCGCCAATAGACTCCAGCTAAACAGTTATGATCTGTCTATCACAATATCTACTAAAGTGAATGTTTCGCATCAACTGCATGTAACACAGGCCAATGCGGTTCCTCCCATGTCATCACAAGTGCAAACATCGCACAATAGTAGTTCGTTACTTTCACAAACAAACCAAGGTTTTGACATTGCTGAAGCACTTAACATCAGGCTAGGCATCAGAATAACAGAAGTTTTCTTTCAGTGACATTTTGTTGTTGATGACTTCAGAATCAGAGATAGTTAGTTTCAAACTTAATTTTTGCACGGTAATGGTCTTTTACAACCGGTTTGAGAGAACCAATGTGCCAACGACAAGACTATCTTCTATCAAGGAAAGGCCGGAATAAAACATCACGATGTTTTACAAGCAGTTTGCAATCAATGACCGTATGGATATTGTGGAAGCATAGGGCATTTCAAGGTAAGGTGCTTTGTCAGACGCCCGTCTGAAGTGGAGCAAATGCAAATAACCTCATGAACACAGGAATTATCCTAGTGCAAGATGGATGTAGCCCAGATTCAACATGATGCCTTCCCTTTGTTGAATGTAGTAGCTCCATGCTCGACTGCAATATCGTCTAGGCTGCTGCAGGCTGGATTGCTGCAGCCCAGATTCAACATGGCCCCTTTCTTTGTTGAATGAAGTAGCTCCATGCTCGACTGCGGTATCGCCTAGGCTGCTGCAGGCTGGATGCAGCTCAAATTCAACATGGTGCCTTTCCTTTGTTGAATGTAGTAGCTCCATGCTCGACTGCAGTATCGCCTAGGCTGCTGCAGGCTGGATGCCGGTTTGCTGCAGCTCAAATTCAACATGGTGCCTTCACTTTGTTGAATGTGGTAGCTCCATGCTCAACTACAGTACTGCTTAGGCTTCTGCAGGTTTGCTGCAGCCCAGATTCAACATGGTGCCTTCCCTTTGTTGAAGATAGTAGCTTGTTCAATGGCAACATGGTTGTTTACTGTAGCTGAGAATGTGTCTCACAATGTGAGTTGATAATATTGCCATTATAAGAAAACCTTGAGAAATGATCAAAATACATACCTAGTTGACTGTGGACAATGAGAAGCCCAACAAATTATACCACACAAAGAAAGAACTCATCTTATTCTTTTGCATAAAATGTAGGAAAAAGCTATGGACTCCCAGAAACTGGGAGTTGTAGACATTTTTCTGTTTTGCAAATACCCCTATTACACTTTGAGAAAATCTTCCCCTTATGGGGATAATATCTTACCAATGTTACTGGAGGGATCAATCCCATGGGATATTGAGGCATTTTATTCACCTAAATGCTACAACATGTATTAATTTGAGGCAACGTCAAATTAGGGGATTGTTGAAGGGAAGTAGGTGCAATATGAATCATGATTTGTAAACCAAAATGTTATCTTCATAAATAAAACCCTGCATTTCAACATTTCATGACAGCATTGAGTATAAGTACGTTCTGGATACCGATTCTACAATTGTGTTTTGATGGAGGAATATGCAACTGAACCCAGCGGTGTTCTCTGGGCTTCAATTCTGAGAGTGGACACTGGCCCCATTGATAATAGTAATAATGAGGTACCAATGCTCCATCTGAATTGTTACAACTATGTAATTTTAATTGTATGCAACGTATGAAGCATTCCATTGACCACACTAATCATGACTGCCATGTAAAAAGAGGGGAACTGAAATACTACAAACGAAATAACGAATAGTATCTGAAAGAGTTTGCAATGAATAAGCCTAGGGAAATGAATTGACTTTGTGATGTTTGCCGGAGAGCCAAATACCAACAATCACAGTATTCTGATGGAAAATCATCATGGGAAATTCATGAGAAATAATATCAGCCGAGATTGAGGAGGTCAGGTTGAATACGGATTTACAAGGTGAACTACATTTTGTGAAGTCGTCACCACCAGGGGAAGGATTTAGCGGGAAAGCTAGTTATATCTGTCTCTAAAGGGCAAGTACATCAAACTACATGGGCATACATCAGGGCTAAATCATTACAATCTGGTGAAAAATATATATAAAACTTTGGTAAGTCATGTCTAGAGAGTAATATATCGCTTAGAGTGCCAGAACGAAACCCACGACACTCTCATATTGCCAAACATCAAGAGGTTGCATAATCACTATGCTCAACCGAAACAAGTTACAGTGTGATCACCCCACCCCCCTTCCTCCTTTTCCAGCATCGAAACCTGCGATATTTCAGAAGAAATTGATAGTCCAAGCCATAAAAACATCCTTCGAAATATCTACTGATGTTGTTGCAACAATGCACTCATGGACAGTGTCATATCTGACAAAGCGCTTCTTGAGATATTGTGTTGATACAGTAGATTATACTACAAGACCTCCAGGTGAAATAGAAACAAGAAAGACCCTTGCCTCACTTATTTTTTCCAAAAAGTCTGTCCATCACATGCCTATGGACGAAGCTGTACTATTATTTGTCCAAACAGTTATCATTTGTATTATAAATAATATGTAACCTTTTCAAAGCTCCATCCCGCATACAAACAATGATTACAATTATTGATTTCAGATATTGTTACGTTTTTGCAGTCAACCTGGGGCCTAGATATACATGCTTTAAGCCCCGGTCACACCGCAACGATAACGATAAAATGTCTCGTTCTGGCAAATCGCTCAGTGAGCGAATTTTCTATCCGATATCGTTAACGAGAAAACAGTTGACCAATCACGTCAGGAGTTCACGTTGTTTGTAAACAATGTATTTGAGCATACCCAGTTGCCGTGGCATCTAATTTGCACAGCCAACAAATTCGTGCGGAGTTCATCGTTACAGTGTGAACGCTCGGATTTTATCGTTATCGTTATCGTTTTCGTTCTCGTTATCGTTGCGGTGTGACTGGGGCTCGAAGCCTCACTCACTCTCACGGGAGCACATGCCTGGAAGTCACCGGGTCGTTTTCACTCACTACTTCCAATTATTCATATATATGGACAACACATCCAAATGTTTTGTGACAAAGTGACAGGTTGAACCCGGCCATCTCCACAGAATACATAACATAATAAATTTACCACAGATTGGCTGCCATAACAACCGATGACACATTTTTTTCAGAGAGATATGTCCCTTTTTCTCCTACATTTTCATGAAATTGAACCAACAACACGTATTGCTATCAACAACAGACCTTGGTCATGATTTACAGACAAACTCAACTGAAGAGCCAATGGTTCAGAAGCTCAACCCGAACAATGACTCAATGAACATTTTGTCTGAGCTTGGTCGACATCCATCATACAATAGAGCTAGGAATCTATTGGTAGAGATATGAAATGAATTTGGAACTCAACATTTTTGCGAAGACTGGTATTTGCCAGAAGAGGATCAATTTGATGATACAATGGATGAATCATAGATATAAACCAGCCCATGTATAAATAGGCGGCGTTGGAACACTTCATGAGCTAGATATTCCGAAGAATCTCTCAGCTGCGTGCAACATTTTTGCCACATGGTTACTAAATGTTTGCTGTCCTACTGGGTAGGAATAATTTCAGTCAGGTAATCATGAAATCTGTTCTGGTCTTACAATCAGATTACAGCGTATTCGGACACTACCCCTTTTTTTGCTTCATGCAAATCCAACTTCAGTTGATTTTTGCCGCATCTGCTCAAATGGATTCCTAGCTCAAGCCAGCAGAGAGCTGCATAAATTCCGACTAGAAATGAATGTTACATTTCTTACAGTATTAAAAGAATATCAACATTTGTGAGGAATCCAGGCCTAGGAAGAACAGCATTCTGCATTTTTTTTTTAACAATAATGATCCACTTGCCCCTCTGTTCACACCTTCGACCTTCAAGGACGAAAGGCCTAAATAATTTCACAATAGCCAATAAACACTGCGTCAAAGTTTTGCCAATATCCATGGATAGGACGAACACTGGCAGCCAAATTGGCAGAAGTTTACAGACTGGGTGGATAGAGACTGGATAGATGGAGATAGAATGACATGCTCATCACACACAACAGTTCAATCAGCATAGCTGGTTTGAAACTAAGAACTGAACAATATGAACCACCTTATAGTTGACATAGATGGCAATACAAAAAAGTTAGACCCGCTTTGTAATCACCAAAATGCTAACGTATGTCCCCACCAATATATAACACGGACACCGCTGCTGAATTCAAATCCAAGTATACATGTATGTAGTCCAGGCAGATGAGCTTGGTAATCTAGTAAATTATCGTACATTTTTCTGGAAAATTAAATATACAACAGCATCAATGTGCAGGAGGAAAGACACTGTTGTGCTTTACCCAGAGAGAAGAACGGGAGTACGAAACTGATGAACACAATAAAGAGATTGCAAGGCGAGACAGCTCATTTTAAATTTACAAATAGCTGCAAGTTTTTGGAGAGAGATGATGAATGGTTCCAAGAATTTGGTGTCATTCCACAGATTCATCAGATGGGACAGGCAGACAAACACAGATTTGGCAGGGGGCGGGATAGACAGAAACCGCAAAAGGCACTTGTTAGCCTATAACAGATAAATTCGATAACACTTGACAGTGGATAGGTAAAATTGAGACTTACATCAGGAAACGCTCACAGACACGACTGTGTAAAGGTCTGGTGGCACCATAACAATGACAAAATTGTTTCCACTGTGACACAATGTTATGCTGGTCACACATGAATAATAGATAACCTTACTGTTTCAACCAATATCATAAGCAATGCTACCCGATAACGGTAGTTACTGTCTGCAAAAAAATATATTATGTGTTCGTATCGCAACAGTGTGACCTCAATGGCCAATTGACCTGCAGTTGCAACAGTCACCATATTACGCTCTCTCTATTGTTCATAAATCCAACATGGAACTGATGACCGTACACGAGGAGAAGACATAAAAAACAATAACAGAAACAGTAGAACAAAGAGGACATCCAGAGTGAAGTAAATTGGTAGTCAAGGAGATTCATCATCGAGCAATCAGGATAATAGAGGGCGCTGTGTGGCGAGCGTACGTCTCACCACCGACAGAGCACCTTTCCCGGGTATAAACAGTTTCGCTAAATCCTATCATTGTTCCAGCTAGGTTGGTATAGAGTCAAGGGGGATAACGCCGCGGGCCCAGGTCCCGCCGTGGCTTAACGCTGAGGGCCGAACCCCCGGCCCATCCGTGATGGCCCGCCCATCCCCGGGCCCCCAGCCCGTCCTCTACCAGTGTGGCCGCCTCTCGGGGGTGGGCCACTGTTTGGTCGGTTCATCCGCGGCCGTGCATCTGTCCCCTTCGGCTTCTTCTCCTCCACGTTGAGTCTGTAGCCGTCCCGAAATAGTATCGGCTGAGAAAGAATAAAGCATAAAACTCTATGTAGTGATACTTAGCTCATCAGTGAGCTGTGGCTTAGTGGTTGCGATCAAGTCTTGCAAGCATGAGGTCGTGGGATCGATTCCTGCTCGGTACAGTAAAATTGTCGTCCAGTTTTCTGGGGTTCAGTGAAGTTTCCTCAATCATGGACGTTAACTTGTGCGTAAGTTTGCACGAAACTGGCCCCTGGACTGCCAGCTTGAGGTTAATGTTCCAATAGGAATCCTGCCGAGTTCCCGTAAGGGAGGATCAATAAATTATACCATTAAGTTAATAACTATTATAAACAACAAACCAACAAAAACAATTCCATGCTGTTTTCCAGGAACACTGATGTCACGTGACGTAGTTACAGTGACATGTCTGTCCTGAATCACAGTGGATGCTGAACTCTCGGTGTCACTCTCAGAGTCATCGCTCCACTCAGAGCCTGAACTTCCATCGTCACTGAATCATGATCCCGGATCAGTGCGGTCATCATGTGGATCATCTGTGCTTTGATTCTCCTCTCAGCAGGAGACGGAGTAATCCGTCAGGTACTCCTCGTACCACTCAGGCTCGTTGTACCCCTTATAATTCTGCCATCCGTATTTCAGGGGATCCAATCCGTCCGCAGGATGTGGTTTATGGACAAATGTGTTAGGAAAAGTGTTTATATTCTAATCACCGTTTTGACAGTGTGGAGGGTCCATGGCACACGATGAAATGTTTGGCATTGCAACCACCATACAACGTGTCATTTACTCATTCATTCAATACCGGTTAAGAATAGTATTCGATTGTCCTATTCTGGGCCATTATCACACTATGGGCCTATCTGGGCCGCTTTCGAGGGCGTCTGGCGGACCTTTTCCAGCCGAGGATTTGTCTTGTATTGTACATTCAGTGTTTGGGTAAACATTCCACATCACGTGCTATTGGTTTTGAGCAATACCTCGTTTGATCGCTCGCATTTTAGGGGCCCTTTTGTGGGCGTCGTCTGGTGGGCCCACGGCAGACGATATAATATTTGGCATTGCAACCCCCATACCACGTGTCATTCACTCATTCATTCAGTACTGGTTAACAGTAGTACTCGATTATCTTGTTCCAGACCATCATCACCCTATGGGCTCATCTGGGTCACATTCGAGGGCGTCTGGCGGGCCCTTTGAAGCCGATGACTTGTCTTTCATTTGTCCTTCTGTGTTTGGGTGGACATATTATATCGCATGCAATAATTGGTTTCGTCTGGTACCTCGTTCATTCGATCGGTCGCATTTTGGAGCCCTTTCGTGTGCGTTTGGTGGGACCATGGTAGACGATATAATGTTTGGTACCGCGACCACTATACCACGTGTCATTTACGCAATCATTCAATACTGGTTAACAATAGTACTCGATTATCTTATTCTGGGCCATCATCACACTACGGGCCACATTCGAGGGCGTCTGGTGGGTCCTTTGCAGCCAATGATTTGTCTTGCATTGGTAATTCTGTGTTCGGGCAGTCCTACCGCTTCATATGCACTTAGTTTCATGTGGTACCTCGTTCGTTTGGTCGGTCACATTTGTGGGCTTCTGGTGGGCCCATGGTAAACGATATGATGTTTGGTACTGCGACCACCATCGTGTCATTTACCCAATCATTCAGTACTGGCTAACAATAGTAGTCGATTATCTTATTTTGGACCAGTATCACACTATGGGCCCATTTGGGCCACATTCGAGGGCGTCTGGCGGGCCCTTTGCAGTCGAAGATTTGTCTTGCATCGGTCATTCTGTGTTCAGGCAGGCCCACTGCTTCTTCTTATGCACTTGGTTTCATGGGGTACCTCGTTCGTTTGATCGGTCGCATTTTTTTGGGCCCTTTCAGGGGCGTCTGGCGTGCCCAATGCAGCTGACATTTTGTCTGGCATGGTCCATCTCATACTGTGCAAGGTATGTATGTTCTTTTCAAGCTGGTTTGGGCTGGTACCTCGAATGTTTGAACTGTACCCCATTTTCGGCCCTCTCCCAGTTGGCCCATTGCCCAAACGCAGCTGTTGGACCCCGGCAGACGTCCATATCTGTATATGCCATGTATCGCCCTATAGTATCCCGTGCTCAGATATTGGTACCTCGTTCGTTTGATCGAAGTGCTCTGGGCTGCTGGTCTATATGTTGAGGTATGTAACTTGCGCAATAGGTATGATGGTCAACTAGTAGAGCGGCATAGCCAACCAAATGTGCACTTTGTAATAGAATTAACAAATTTCGCACAGTTATAGAGTATGTTGATGCAAAGAAATTTGGATATTGGGCCACTGCAGATTCTGCCCCCAGTGCCTGTGGAGTCCATTTTCCAAAATGGCCGCCAAAAATGTATGTTTTGGTTTTATTTTCGGATATACCAACAGCTTGGAGCTATCCAAATCACAAATAGTCACATAGTTAACTGCAACAATATCCCAGGATAATTTCTTACAAGGTAGCAGACAATGTGCACATTTTAAAGGAGCATTGCACAACTTGAAGACGCATTACACAACTTGAAGGACCATGTCACGACTTGTACAAGCATGACTGCGTATGACAGGCCTTCGATATCACAAAAAACATAGGTTGTACAGGTATAGCATGAATTACTCCCACATGAGATCGATAACGTCATATGAATTTCGAACACAACATTCAAAATAATATATGTAGAACAAGTTTTACTACTTTGAAGTGAGGCGCGGTGAACAACTTCATTACGCTTATATATATTCAACATCAAATTTCGAATAACTTGTCACGTAACAAACAAAATCAAAGTATGGGACTTGACTTCGGAATCAGAATAGGGATATATTCCCCTATCCTCCTTCAGTATATCAGATATCCATTCAAATTTGAAGACTTCTAAATTCGTAGGACTTACTTCCAGTAAGAGAATAAATTACAGCCTAATCGGAAAACAAGAACAAATCATGCATAATGGGGAACAGTGCATGGCAGGTTGATATATCATTTTGTGACAACACGAGACCATTGAAAGGCACGTGGAACTTCGAACATCATCTCGATCTCGAGTATACATAACATACTACCTCATTAGCAAGTCCCTCTACACCCATGCCCACACAGTCCTGTGCATTGGAGCTTGAATACCTTTCAGGTGCACCTATCTTCTGTGAGCTGCAGTCACACCACACAAGTTCATAGCAGGCAGGCTTCTGGTAATGTGGTCCAGTGTGGCTCATTGTCTCATACAACCCATCATCCGATTTGTTCCAACCCTAGTCAGTTGGAGATGGCAACCCTGGATTCGCCACTAGTGTCTGGCCCCATGCATATAATCATTGGTAAGCTGCACATTTTACATGCTATTCCAGAGCTGTTTCCGTCGGTGGAATCTGCTTCACAGTTAGCCTCTCCGCGGACAACTTCTGTCGTGCCCTGTTGATGTCCGTTGCTTTACGTACTAGTCCTGTCATAGATCAAGACGACCAACCTCCCCATGATAGGCAAAATATTGTGTGGTAAACGGAAATTGTACAGACATAGGGTTTGGACCACTAATTTCAGTTTTCATTCCTCAATGATATAAGCTTCAGTCATATTCATCCCTGTGAAACCCTTTAACGTAGGAATACTACTTAAAATGTATGGAGTTATTATTCACCTTATTATGTGTGAGTAAAGTTTGTGAGTGTGGAATTGACCAACAGTGAATGGATCCCACAAACAGAGATATGCATATTATTTCGGGAATAGCTCCAAATGAATCTATACGACCTTGTACATTTTGACTATATTTAGTGCGGTACCACGCAATGTTGGCCTACTTGGGTGAATATATAGCATATAGTACCCACAGCGATGTACAGGTTTATTTGTACAGTGCGATACTATTATGGTAGGTTCTGAAGCAAGCAGACAGTCAAACATTGAGAGTGTTGTTTGTTTTGTTTTTTCCCGCCCTGTTTATGATCAAAGTACAACTGTGAACAATACCACACTGATGCAATCGTACGATATCAGGTCATATGACTCGGCACACCCCTGATCGTCTTCCACAGATCAGTCAAGTTCTACTTCCGTGAAGATGTACAACACGTACAACAGCTACTGATTTTTCGAATGGAATACCAATCATGTAAGTTGTTCGATTAATTTGACCAAAATGAGATGGCATAGCATGTGGGCCTATACCGGGTGAGAGTCGTGCGATTGGGGTGTGAAGGTCCGAAAATCTGACTGGGGGAAATAAATTTCCGAGGGAGTGGCAGTGGCGGTTATGAGTGATGAGGTCTAAGGGGAGGGGGTGCCCCATTCACCTTTTGGAAATTTTATTATTTTCAATTGGCCTCAGATGTAACCTGGTGCTAGCTGGCACATCTAAGCACCCAACACGTTTTTTGTATAAATTGATTTCTCACAAGGAACAGATTAAATTATGATTCAATTTGTGTGTGCAAATGTGCCATTTTGTGTTTTCTTCCCATTTTTAAATGGTGAATCAATCCTTAGGCAAAGTATTCCATTCCGATTGCCTGCTCCGAGTGGGTAGGCCTACTCTGCGAGGTTACTTGTATAGTGTTGCGCTCTATGTGCATGGCTGAATCTATATGAGATGTCCCCCAGGGGCCCGATGAGTTGGCATAACAAATTTGTCTGCTGGGTGCGAAAAAGACGGAACTGTGCACTCGAATGTGCGGGTTCTAGAGGTAACCAACGCCTATACGTGTTTCAAACCTTCGCCTCCACAGTCAACACGACTCGTGTTTGCTGCATCATATTTAACATTAGCTTGAGTTCCGAAGTCAGTTTTTTACTTCAACCATGAAATTCCAGAAGGAATAACATGTCACAAGCTGGCTGCGAGTTCGCAGCATGATCTAGAGATGCACTTATTTCACAATATTAGTTATTCGATAGCATTGGCCAATCAGGAGCTGGAGTCGGAATTGTGCGCGATGAGGTGGTGCGTGGTTAGTTCAATATTCGGCGACCTATCGTCGGCTGTTTGCTTTGTGGGAATCAGATGCAATTAGCCTGTTAATGCTTAATTAGTTAAAGACTACACTCCGGGTTCACGAACTGATCGCAAAGATCGCAGCCATGGTGGGCGCAGGCTATTGCGGTAAGTGCCAGCCATTTCCGTGTTCATTCCTTGTCGAAGGCAACAGGAAACTATTCAATTATCTGGCATGTGTATGTGTGTGTGTGTGTCCGTGTGTGTATGTATGCAATTGGAGGGGGAAACCCCTATCCTTTTCAGCGCAGGTCAAGGTCAGTCAAGTTCAAAGTAGGACGATCCTCATATATCTTACGAGGCATTGACATAAAAGTTCGTCTGTGTAAACTTTGACCTCGTTTGACCAGTTTCGACCTCATTTAACCTTTTGCCGTGTGACCTGCAGGGTAATTTACTAATTTTTCGTGAGGAACAGATTGTTTTCGTTAGAGCGAACCATATAGTCAATTAAACCACACTTCTACGATGCTCCTGTTACAAGTTATCTCATGTTACCAATTTACATGTGAAAGGTCGAGGCAGCACGAACAGTGATCTATAAA
>JAUOBX010308269.1:0-10864 GCA_032360705.1 Eupentacta quinquesemita
GAACGTGGCGATCGTTCTGAGACCAACTTTTATTTTCGCCCATTACGGCCGCGCCTGATCGTTCTGAGACCAACTTTAATTTTCGCCCATTACGACCACGCCCGACAGGTTACGCATTCAGTCAGTTCGGACCTACCACATACGGTATCTGGCCGCAGCTACCAAGACGTTTACGAATTGCACTTATTTACCTGTATACTGGCAGTAATCTCCAGATGAGAGATGAGGACATGAAGTACACCTTCCATCAACACAGGCATCTGCCTGGCAGCCACCATTACAGTCACTGGGACCTGAAAACAGAAAATCATTTGCTGTTAAGTATAGCCTCGAATTATAATGAAACTAGACATTGAAATTTGGCCACATAATGACTATCACTTTGGTTGGTAACCAAAAAAGTCCATATCCACAAAGTTTCATTCCAAACAGGCACAATTCGGGCGATCACATATATCACGCATATATTTGAACTTTGGTGACCTTGAAATGACCGCAATGTTTTTCAAACCTATCAGGGATTCCTCGGGGGCAGACATGTGTGCCAAGTTTCAGATCAATTGGACAAAGTTTGGACAGCTAATCAACACAATTTCAATGGGAAATCCCACTCCCCACCACCCTACACATCCCTCCAGAGAAATCTTGGAAAAGTGAGGAAAATCGCTCCCAGATGCAATTTCTTAGTGCTAGCTGTCACTGTTTGACTGATCACTACGCGTTGACATATAACACAGACAACAATTTGTGTTATCAGCTAAGAGGTTAGAATTCTGCATCTGTCATCCATAAATTAGATTATCAGCTATTTTCATGCAGTTTGGCGAAGTAGTTGCAGGCAGGGCTCAGCACTCAAAAATTATCATATTGACAATGCGTTTCCGTGGTGAATGAAAGCTATGCTGCCATGGCAACCAGGGCAGACTTACTGCATCGATATTCATTATTCAAAGGGGGATTTAGTCATAAGTTTGGTGCACGCAAATTATACCACATCAGTACTTTATAGCAGATGGCTTTCTAGGGCAGTGCATATGTTATAGCCGAACAAGCTTCGGTTCGACTCGCGATAATCTGAGAAGAAATTAAGTTCAGTCATTCTGCACATATTTTAAGTTGTTTAATCGGATAATTGTGAAGAACCACAATAACTGAAGACTTTAGAACTGCTATATCCTGAAGCCAATTCTCTTGGTGTGGAAATGTTTGTAATTATTCGAGTGGCGATCTTATTTCACAATTGTGTTGTATTTTTAATTTGTTATGTGATATATGCGAAAATATTATGCAAATCAAGCTCAAAGGCTAACAAATCACTGAAGGCACCTAAAAGTAGCAAGTTAGTTATTCTATATCCAGTCACCATGCATTATTTTCAGGTCATAACTGGTGACAGGGGCATATATGCCCAGATTTTTTTTCTCCCCATGACCCGAGATTTTGGAGATTTTTTTGTGATTTTTTTCCCTTCACTGATTTCAAAGCTATTTCGGTGATTTTCAGCTTTTTGCATTTAGAGGCCTTTGAAATACATTTTCTGCCCTAGGGTAGGGTGAAAGCAATTTTTTTCAAATTTCGAGAACCCAAAACCCCCCCATGACAAATGTCTGTGTATGCTTCTGACTGGTGAAGAAAACACAATTTGATGAATAGATAGATTGATCTGACAGGCCAATGATAAATTCAAACTTTTGAAGGAGAGGTCAGAAATATTACCATTTCCAGTTTTTATGCTATGCTGCTAATTACCAGGCCATGCTTCTGTAAACAATGAGTTGGGATCCAGTGTACATACAGTGTGAAGTAAGTTCCATATCACTGCAGACATATGGCTTATCTGCAGATAAACGTGCAGGGAGAGACACAATTTCACACAATTTTCAAAATGCCTTAACTTGTTAGGAATAATATAATTTTACCAAATTTTTTAATACGTTGCTGTCCTCAACAGTGGGGGTACATGCCTGCCAAATGCCTTTAGCTCTGCTTACTCAAGCTAGTAGGCACAGCTCGGGAAGAGGGAACAACAGCCTTCCACTGGTCACGGGTACTTAGTATACTGCCTTGGCCTCGCAAGCCAGGCTGGGAGGCAAATCCAGCTCGCATCCATGGGAACTAAAATTTAAACAAGCCATGAAAGTGTCAATCCCCCACTACAGCTTATTGACCTGTGCATGCATGGTCATATATTTTATGACCTATTGCCAGAGGCAATGTGTTGACCTTGTTAGCGAGACAGATGGGTGGCTGGACATTTCCTGATTGGGAGTTCCCAGGAGACCATGATAATAACTTACTCGGAGGATCAAGCTAAAGGGAATGGATGCTCATGTAATATTAGTGATGTTTTGTAGTGGAAGGATTGTCAACTTTCTTCAGGGGAGTCTTGGAAGGTTGCCCTGCACCAAATGATTGATATTTTCAGTGATGTGTACACTGTTCGTGCGGTCCGGTTTCAGCACGCTCCTGTATGACCTTTGACATTGATCATTAGCATATCACGTATAATACAATTTTGAACATGAGTATCCATTTCCGAGCTGATCCCAGGCTGGGAAAGTTATTACCATGGTCTCCTGGGAGCTCCCAAACAGGAAATGTCCAGCCGCCCATCTGCCAAGCCTACAAGGTCAACACAGTGCCTCTGGCAATAGAGGTCATAAATCATTTGACCACACATGCACAGGTCCATAAGCTGTAGTATGGGACTGACACTTTTATGGCTTGTTTACATTTTAGTTTTCATGGATGCGAGCTGGATTTGCCTCCCAGCCTGGCTTGGGAGGCCAAGGCAGTATACTATGTACCTATGACCAGCAGAGGGCCATCGATTCCTCTTCCCGAGCTGTGCCTAATAGCTCGGGTAAGCAGAGCTAAAGGCATTTGGCCGGCATGTACTGGCATATTTGCACAGATTGCATGTGGAGGGTTTGGTCTATCGCTGATGAAGGGAGTAGTACTCACACAACATAGATGTCAGCATATATGCACCACTAATCACCAGTTCAGCGATGTTGCTCCAATGGGCACGTAGCTTGCATAACGTTACAAACAGAAATACACTACACAGCCCATACTACTGTATGAATACCACACTTCAATATTCACCATAAATTAGACATGCAACCCGAAACTTCTGCGAATTCATTTATGAATACAACCTGGAGGTTTGCAGCTGTTTTCAGTTTCACATGTTTGATATTACCCATCGTCAGCCACTGGGATTTATCACTGAGGAAATCAAGCGTGCTCAGACTATTCACATCAGTATATCTTACTGTAGTGTGAACAGTTCCTGTAAGCAAGTCCTAACATGTAGATTAGGCTACATTAGACTGGATTAGGTTGACCTAGAAAAAGAGAATATGGTGTAATAGAATGATGGAAATAGCTTTTAGCTCCCGTGTGTTCTTTGACATTGATTAGCACACCTTGTAATACACAATCATGAACAGGCTTTATTTCTACAGATTGCACCAGGAGTGTTGATCCATCGCAACCATTGCGAGCTGATGAAGGGTGTATCACCTACACTACATAGATGTTAGCATATATGCACCACTAATCGCCAGTTCAGAGATGTTGCTCCAATGGGAACTTAGCTTGCATAACATTACAAACATAGATACGGAATAACACTACGCAAAAGCCTATACTATGAATACCACACTTCCTTCAATATGCACCATTAATCAGACTCACGCCCAGAAACTACCCATCGTCAGCCATTAAGATCTATCATTGTGTATTGAGGACTAGTTTGAGAGGAAATCAAGCCGGGCAGGAAAGAAGCGGGGGTTGCAGACGATTAGACCCCTGAAAACTGCAAATAGCCCCATCAGAAATATGACGTGGGCAAAAAAAAACATTGATGTAGGAAGAAAATTGCCCCATTCCTCCAAAAGCAGGGGGGAATTGTTATGAGGAATTCCCTTTCTTGGCCAAAAATTGGCCAGAAATATATCGAAATTCATTAAAATATGAGGGAACATATGCTTTCTGATACATTTTGACCCAATTGTAATCACCTCATAGTGATTTGAAAACCAAATGTGCCTCGTGCATTGAGAAAAGCCCCATGGCCTAGTTCACGAGGTTTTTTTGAATAAAAATATTTCGAAAGAGCCCCCGTGACGAAAACAAATATTCCTGCCCTGAAATTGAGCATACTCAGTATTGCTCACATGTGAATCTTACTGTAGTTCATAAGATCTAATAAAACGAGGCCTAGCTCGTAGATTGCGCTACATTAGGCTAGATTAGACTCACCTAGATAAACAGAATATGGTGTATTAGAATGATGGGGACTCAAATCCCAAAGGAGAGAATATAATTGCTACTCATTTAAGGTGAATAAATCTAGTAGGTCTGTGATACAATGTACAGCAACTGTGTCATCAGGAACATTTGCATAATTTCACTGTCAAATGACACAAAAATATCAGACTGTACAAATGCAGCCCGGCCATAATAATTTGTTGTCAAAATCCAACAGAGTTTTGAATGAGCAATGCAAATTTGATCTCTGACGACTTCAAAATTACCAATACTCTACATATTGACAGGAGGCTCAGGAACATTTCGACTGTGAATGAATATGAAAATTATATAATTGCAGATCATTAAAAGCCCCTTCAAAACCTTTGAAGATTCAAATAATACAAAGGTTTGCCACACCCAATCTGCTGCATCTGAATGGGCTCATTAGAGTACTCTTTATTCGGGAAAACCTTGTAATGTCTCATTAGTCGGTGGAAAACAACATGACTGGACAAATTTTGTAGCATTGTAGGTTCTCCCTATAAATAGTGAGTTCCTTATCTACATGACATGGGTGAGATCAGTCTCTGGGGATGTGATTTTATCTGGTTTAGGAAACCAGTAGATGTTCATTAAGGAAACCTTCCTGTGCTGATCGTGGATGAGCGATGTAAATGAATTAGCATTTTGGGGGAAAACTGGGGTGAGAGATCATTTGACCCTCTGGGCCACTGTTTCTGCACATCCCCCTCCCTCCACTGCTTCAGAGGTTTTTTTGCACTAAGGCAGGGAGGATGGGTCTAAACGCCCAATGGCTAAAACCATAATATCCCACCACACTTGTCAAAGTGAAATCAGAGTGTTATGTTACAATACAAGGATATTGGTACACTCTGACCTCCAACATATGAGATCATTTTCCTCAATCAATCTGATCAGCACTTTCTCTTCAGATTGCTCTGTCTTGCCTTCAGATGTGTTAATGGCACGGCCCTAAGGTATTTATGTGATTACTCCATTTGCAGTACTACCGGGTATTCTGTCAGGTTTGGACCTACCTTCACAGTTCCTAGAACTAAAACGAAAAGACATAGTGACTGCGCCTTCTAGCTGGTCCACGGGAATGGACATTAAAGCATGTACTTCCCTCATCACTTTCAGAAGGAAACCTAGAGCCCATCTTTTTTCATTGGCGTATCAGTGAGTTGTTCCATTTTCCATGTTTCATTGTTTGTGAAGCGCCACTGACTGCAGCCCGCTGTAGAAGTGAGCGCTTTACAAATGTCAGTTTATTTATACCCAGTTTACCTCTACCACATCTACCTACCATCAATTTCTATCTTAGTACACCTTCTCAACAATCTATCGTTTCTTCAGACATGACCATACCAACAGAATTGTCTGCAGTGTAAGGCCTCATCGATTGAGAAAATCTTCAGCTATGTGGTTAGGGTGTATGAGTCATATATATATATTTATCGTAGATAATCATTTACCATCGACTACGGTAATGTCGGCACAGCTCCAGAAGATATACTGCCCACCGCCGCCGATTGCCCACTCCCCGGCGTGTCGGACCAGGCGTAAGGTTCCCTCTCCGACAAAGTCGCCTGGTAGAGTGACATCATAGGATGTTGTACTGAGGAAGAGAGAGAAAGAGAGAGGCAGATGAAAATCATGAGTTTCTTGGCATGACCGGATCATGAACCAGAGGTCTAGTGATTCCTTGACTGCCCTGATGACATTTGACCTGACCCCCAAAGTATGGGGTCCATATATACTCATCATAGGAAATCCATATACCAAGTATGACTAGCCAGTTCATGGTCATCAATGTGTATGCTCACAGCAGCTAAATCTTCAGGAACAGGTGAAATTATCCACATGGACTTACTACTGTTTTGAACTGTCATAACTTGTTAGAAACTGCAGAAATTTACCTAATTTTTTACTACCTCATTGTCCTCAAGGATGGGGGTAATATTTGTGTTAAGAGCCTAGGGTAAACTTTTGACCTGTGCCATAATGACCAATATCTTCATTGCTGTGTACCGTATACTCCCCAAGCAGTCTGGTCTATGGGTATTTTTGTGTGACATTTGTATCATTAGCGTACATTATATACAACTGCATGTTTTCTAACATCATCCTTATGATGGGATTACTGTCAGATCGACCTACCTGCAATCCTAAATAGCCAAAAGGGTAGGTAGGCCTTTCGTAAGTTCAGAAACCTTAATCGGGAAGTCCTACTAATTGAGCCGACACAATTCAAAACAAGCAGGCACGTACAACACAAAAGCAATTAGTGAGACCTCAAGCAGTTGGAAAAGCTGCCCCGACGGAAAACTGTTTTGCCTAATAATGGGAAGGAATCCTTGTAGTCTTGCAAGGCTTGGTATTCTCCACCTTGTGCTACTGTATTTTCATCACCATAACAACGAGAATGCTGTACGTGCCACCAATTTGAGCGGAAAAAGAGGAATTCAAGGCTGTTGGGGGGAATTACAGTAAGACAGTAACACAAAGCAGAGGAGATGATGACTGGCAACTTTTTGGAGTGTCAAAATAATAAATAAATAAATGAATGAATGTTTGTTCTCTTCAGAGAAAATATCCACTGATTACCATAAAATACTAGGCTATATTATATAAATGTTACATATTACCATTATTTCAATTTCTAATATCATCAGGCACATGGAACACATTTTTTCAATAATGTCTGAAATGAGGGACACGATGAAGCAGTGTTGCCGCTAAGCAGCGCAATTGCACGTTTTGCGCATTGGAAGAAAGGTTCGGGGGAATTTGCCTTTTCTGTTTTTGGGGCCATACCCGATTCATCAGGAATTTTAGAATTTGCGATCACGAATCACTCCGACTCTCTCAAATTGTGAAAAGTCTCCCCTCAAAAACTTAAATCCCCCCAAAATGTCTGGAAGGGGGGGGGGGGAATTCCCCCCAAATTTAAAATCCTAGCGCTAACACTGCGATGAAGTTGTATAAATAAGTGTGCTGCATGGGTGCATAAAAACAGAAATTCACACTCAAATTTGAGAGTTCGAAGGTTACTAATGAGCAGAGGTATAATTTATTGTTAAACGCTTTGAGATGGGGTTGCCACAAGTGAGGCGCTATAATTCTGTAAACAATCATTGTTTATCATGATTATCTTGATGATTTACAATTACAATATCCAGTGCTTATCTCTGCAAATCCGAAAAATCCTAAGAATTTTCCACTGATAACACCCTGTTCATGGGAAACACTCAGAGACATGCTATATGATAATCCCAGAAAGTATGTGCGATGGGGGGAGATTGTCCCCGTGCCACTACTGGCCACACAACACTGAATGTGCCTCAGTGGGATGGGGCAACGCGAATGAAATGCCTTGCCCAAAGACACAAGAGCCATATGCTAGATTCAGACTCACAATCTTCCAACAATCTGTCCTGAGCCAGAGATGAAACAACCTCCTGGAATGTGGAGGCACAGCTGAGCCCTGAATGCCAGCGCTACTGTGGTGGAACAATTCCCTCTATGCCCAACCACTCTCCCACAACCACCAGGTAATTCCCACCCCCACCTCCCTCCCTGTCCAGAACCCTACAGTAGGTAGCTTACTGACTGAGAAAATCCCAACTCCACAGATCAAATCCCCTCTCCATCAGACTGGAAAGTTACCAACAATTTCAGCAATTACTAGAACAACGAATCATTCGTTTAGAGCCTCGTTCCACTAAAGCCCACAAATCAGGGAAAATGATCTTACGTGATATCATCTGACTTGATGAAGTCCCCTTCACTACCGGCGAGGTAAGAGCTAATGTTTCCGGCCTGCCACAACTCCAGACGAAATCCACCCTGTGAACAGAGGAATTAGGTAATGATCCATAAAACTACCGTAGTAGCAATCAAGAGACTTATCAGTTTTATCCCTGCTTTACAGCATTCAAATTGGGCAGCGAAGCACGGTGCTCGCTGCTATTTACGAGAATGCCTGGATTGTATGACCAGGACCATACACACACATCAGCAAATCTGATAGTGTACATTCTGACTGGAATGCCAAGTTTTTATAGGGACTCGGTCTGGGACTCGGACACAAGGACTCGGTCCCGGACTCGGGACTCAAAGCTTCAGACTCGGATGCTAGGGACTCGTCTCGGATTAGCTGGAATCGACTATATCACTGTATCCAACCCAGCAGTAGCAAGCCCATTGGCAACTTGTCATTCCACTGTTTCTGACATCCACAATAAGAGGAGCTTGCTGGTAACAAGATCCTCTGCAAGGCCCCTCATTCTGAGCAATCAGGATAACCTTACGTGTACATCCGCAGTGAATTTACAATTGCGAATACCTGGAATATCCCCTTTTTCAGGTGTCACATAATTCAAATATGGCCGGGGAGAGTGCTTCAATAAATCAACTGAGTCCAAGAGGCAATGAAGTTTGTATCTCCGATAATTGAATTCACACTTGTGTTTTATTAACAATTGCAGTAGATTGAACTGCACTGCCTACACTTTGGCATTGCCATGAGAGTAGTGATGGCTTTGACCTTGGTTTCGATATGTTGATCAGTTAATAATTGTGAGAGCTGTCAGGCATGATGAAGCTGCACCTTAATGTCCCTCATTCTGAACAATCAGGATGTAGGATTTTGTCTGAAGATAAAATGTGGACCCAATTAACCTATGGATTACAAGTTTGGTTCACTATTCATAGTATTTATAAGGTTATTAGACTTTCCCTCCATCGACCCCAGGTGACTTTGGAACAGGCCTCAAGACAATAGGGATCATGTACTTCACATAACGAACAGCTTAGCCAGTATCTGCACTTTTTATTTCACTTGTTATCGTGTGCACCAGGTTTTCAGACTTTGACCTTTATTGACCCCAGATGATCTCAGACCAAACCCATAAACAATAGGGATCATTTACTCCATGGCCAACCTTCATACCAAGTATACAGTCTCTGCACTTCTTTGTTCATTAGTCATTGTGTTCGGTTTTTGGTATTGACCTCTGTTTATCCAAGATGACCTCAGGCCGAACCCCAAAACAATGGGGATCATGTACCTCATATGGCCAACGTACATACCAAGTATGAAGTCTCTGCACCTCTCCCTTCACCAGTTATAGTGTTTACATGGTTTCTGGACTTTGACCCCTGTCGACCTTGGAGCGAACCCAAAAACAATAGGGATCATATACTCCATATGACCAACATACATACCAAGTATAAAGTCTTTGCACTTCTATGTTCACTAGTTATTGTGTTTACAAGTTTTTTAGATTTCGACCCCAGATAACCTTGGACCAAACTCCAAAACGATAGGGATCATGTACCATATATGGCCAACCTACATACCAAGCATGAAGTCTCTGCACTTTTCCCATCACTAGTTATCATGTTTACAAGGTTTTTAGACTTTGACCTCTGTGACCCCAGATGACCTTGGACTGAGCTAAAAAAACAATATGGATCATGTACTCCATATGGCCAACCTACATACCAAGTATGAAGTCTATGCACTTTTTCCTTCATCAGTTATAGGGTTTAATTTTTTTATACCTACAGTAGACCTGTGGACCCTGGATGCCCTTGGACCAAACCCCGAAACAATAAGGATCATGTACTCCATATGGCCGACCTACATACCAAGTATGAAGTCTCCGCAGCTTTTCAGTCACTAGTTATGGTGTTTACGAGGTTTTCAGACTTTTACCTCTGTTGGCCCCAGATGACCTTGGACTGAACCAAAAAACAATAGGGATCATGTACTCCATATGGCTGACCTACATACCAAGTATGAAGTCTCTGCACTTTTTTGTCACTAGTTATCGTGTTCACAAGGTTTTCAGACTTTGACCTCTGCTGACCCCAGATGACCTTGAACCAAACCTGGAAACGATAGGGATCATGTACTCTATATGGCCAACCTACATACCAAGTATGAAGTCTATGCACCTCTTCGATCACTAGTTATCGTGTTTACAAAGTTTTTAGACTTTGACCTCCATTGACCCCAGATGACCCTGGACTGGACCCAAAAATGATAGAGATCATGAAACCCATATCGCCAATCTTCATAAGTCTCTGCACCTTTTCGTTCACTAGTCATCATGTTTACAAGGGGTGTAACATACACACATACATACACACACACATCCGCACCATCGCATAGAATCGGCAAGGAATCAATAAACAGCTCACCCGATGTGAATAGGCCAGATGCCAAGTTACGCCGATGTCGGCGCCCTTGGTGAATTCTGTTGTGACGGAGCCATCTGGAGAGGAGAAACCAAAATAGGGGAGTCTGTGACTACAATTAATATTGCAATGGAAGTTGTGATCAGGCTAAGTGAATATAGAAACCAGCCTGAAGCTATGTCAATTTTGAGAGCAGTGTTTGATGTTCTTGGGTATTGAGGTTCCTCAGGTACATGCTAAAGAACAATCAGTTAATTGATACACAATAGATCAATTGATTGGAGATATCAAGGTCCGAATAATTGAAAATCGTGAATAAACATGGTCCCTGTCTATTCCTCCTATTCCGACCAGGGTCTAGATCACACAGACACAC
>JAUOBX010308380.1:0-11134 GCA_032360705.1 Eupentacta quinquesemita
TTGAGAGGTGCGAAAAATACCGACAAGTTTTCCGTGCTTTTTCGGTCTCTGGAGCTTGGATACCAAATCCCGACTAAGTAGGCGTAGACCTACTTTGATCATGCGTGAATAATCGATGATATTTCAGAGGAAGGATTCGGACGAGGCGTCGAACTGTCAAAGATGTGGTAGCATTTGTCCGTATGTCAGAAAAAAGCACACTGTTGTGCAAATATGAAGTAGCGTCTATATGACTGTGCCTGTGGGAACGATCGTACGCGCGAAGCGCTGAATTTTTGGCAGAAGTGTAAGGTTATAGTTGCAGTGAATACACATTTTGAGCTGCCTGATATCCTTGGGGAAAAAATGGAGCTGCCCCCCCCCGAACAAAAATTCGAGGGGAAACTGGGGGCGTCACTTTCATGGGGGGGGGGGGGGCGTGAGCCCCCACACTCCCCCCTGGCTACGCCACTGCAAACACAGGAGTGTTTCCTCGCTCGAGTGAGTCGTCAAATCCTGTATATCTATCACTATAGTTACAAGGCAACATATTTTCCCACTTGTTCTCGGTCTTTCTATGATCGAAAAATCTCCTGCTCGCGAAGTTCACGAGGCCGGCATTTGAAGGTAAACCGGTTATTGGCGTACAACATACTCAATACATAAAATGCGGTGTTTGCTTCAATAACTGTATGACTTATGTGTGTATTGTATTCCAAAATGGAAGTATATGGCAAGCGCAATCAACTCCAAGAAGAAATATTTCCCGCGTATTTCATGTCTCCACTCATGTCTCCACTCTTTCATGTTTTTTCTTATAGTATCATAGGTTCGTCACCTCTGTCATATGTTAGCTGGAAAATCGATATTTTTATGATTATTATTATTGCAGGCAGTATGATGGGCTTCTCAGTGCTTCTGTCCCTCATGAAACCGAAAGTTCTTATTTAACACATAATTGATTTTCTCGGTTTTGGAAAAAAACGTATATATAATAATTCCGCAACATTTATTATCTTTATGCGAGGTTATTTTATTTTTCGTTACAATGTACCTCTACGTATAGATACGATCATATTCCTGTCACATGAACAGAGTAGGAACGTGATAGAATAGAATACATCACACTGGCAAAGATGAGTCAAATCTCATCACGGATGATGGAAAAGATGGAGTGCCAGAAACATTCGAGGATCGAAGACAAGGAATGACAAAGAAATATGTTACATTCTGACAGACAATGTGATACACGTATGAGGCTTATCCAAACAGGAATGCGGTTACTGTGCAGCCGTGATAGAGATGCATGATTATGAGTTCGATAATATTTCCTGTGTTTGTTATATAAACGTCGGAAAATGTCTTTACTGCTGACCTAAGTTCCCCAAAAAGGTCTTTGACGCTATCATGATTCATATGTGTCAAAGCGACAACATTAACTCAACCTTGATATGATAGGCCTGCAGGTGATAAGACTTTCCAGAATGGATTGTTTTATAAAAGGTTGGATCGCGCACAGAAACTGATCTGAATTCAGATTTCACTTCCCTTCAATGATTTTTTTAATGCTCGATTTGTTATGCAATGAGAAAAAATAGAAAAGCAGGATGGGGAATTACTCGTGTCCATTAATCGAGACAAGATAAATAACTATAACAAATATAGTCTATCTCGAAAATCCTTTGACTTCAGAACATTATGTCACTCTTTGTGTTTTTGGTGCAATTTTACAACAGAGTAATTCATTCCTGCTTGGATAATCGTTTATAGGATCAACTTGAAATTTGATTGCCATGCCTATACGCCTTGACGTAATGACAATCACAATTCACATTACATAACAGATGTTAAATCTGTGCACAGCAAAAATTATCATTGTTGTTTTTCAAAGTATGTGATTATGTCAGGATTTACTGCTTCGTGTTCAGGCTATAATTGAGCTCAATTCATCTTTGAGCAGGGAGTGAATGGCTCGGCAATATATTTTTTCAGTGTTATTAAATTCATTATCTGCCTCTGTTCGAACGAATGTATCATAGAGATGATGTTTATATGGCTCAATAATGTATGATACCAAATGTCGATAATTCGTGCAACATTTCACAAATTTGCTGTAGATAATAAAACAGCGCTATAATGACTGTAACTAAATCTCCATGATAAGTGTAACAGTACATACAACTCAGTTCCTATAAATAAACAGCAGAGTTGAATAATACAAGAACCTTTGACAAAGGAACTTTGTTTACATGACGTTTGTGTATGAAATATGTTTGAAAAATCTACATAAACCGTTAGAGTGTAGACCTCCGCAGGCAAAATACATCACATTCGTTTGGTAATTGTTTACTTACTACAATTTTGGAGGGAGTAATTACCTGATGTATTCGAAATGGATATAATTTTTCAATCACAGACATTTGCTTTAGCCCTTTCCCGAGCCAGGGCACCCCATAATTTGTTTTTCTCTTCCATTTACATCCAAGTTACATCTTTTGTTTGAAGTATAAACTGCATTGAGGTCCCAAATGCACATGACTTTGGTCACAAATTATATTTGATCTAAGACCTGGAACATATTATTTTATTATAATAAAGTTTTGGTTTCTTCAAATTCTTCCTACAACTTTGCTACCTGAGTTATGGATGAAGTTTGAATTCCCTTTCACTGTGTAGCAATGTACGTATAGCCTACATCACTCCCATGTTAATGTATTGTTTCAAGAAATTGAGCGGGAAACCACGCAGGCAAGAGGCTACATGACACTCTATGGCTGAGTATGGCCCATGGGTAAGACAAGTTTGAGAACTAAACGTTTCACATGCGATTTATCTCCCGTATTTAATTTAAATTACCATAGGTATATGTACCAACTCATGTATAAATGGAAGCTAAATCGCATCATAATGAACATAACTTCCAAATAGAATGTTTCTGCATTACGACGACATATTATAGAAAATATTGAAATATTATACAATGCATCATTTTTATCGATGGTTTTGTACGAGCCCCGAAAACAATTCCGCGAACCAGGTGATAATAACAGTTTCGAGTTGAATGATCGTATACAAGCAGTCTGGAATATAAATTGCTAATATCGACTGGCCTTCGTATGTAGAGTATCATTCAGGCGCGAAAACAGTATACGATCAGGACAAGTGTAGATAATGTAATTGATGAGGAAATAATTGAAAACAATATTACCTATATCCATTATTGACATTAGCATCTACATACCTGGTAAGCAGTCATCGAGGATATGTGACAATATGGCTGTATGGAAAAGTCATGGATTGCATGGTTCAACATTCGCTGCAGGTATTCTGTATTGCTATCACCTGTTGAGAGTGATATTGCGCTGCTTACCCTCCAAACAAATTCTAAACTCAGACGTGAATTTGGTCGGAGCATGAGATTGAACAATGTCGTTGATAAGTCCACGCTGCTGGAATAACTGGCACAACAATAACTGTTGAATTCTTCCGGTCATTTATGTATATATAGTACTGATCTTTCTTCATTATGCGGGTGAACATGTAGCCCCGTTCATAGTCCATGTTAAGTTATGTGAATCGCAGTGCCTGTAGAATATATTCAATTATTGCCCCCCCCCCCCCTCCCCACCCCTTCGTCATTCGACTAAGTAACTATGTGATCGCAGTTACCGCTAGACGGATACGTCGTTACTGCTAACATTTTATTCTTCGAGTGGCCAACACTCCCCAGCAGTTCCAAAAGCCCATTTACGTATTTCATCTCTTTACCATATGCATTATGAGCGATGTCTGACAGAATGAAAAGACCGAATTCGAATGAATAATTAATCACATCAATCTTAGGAGAGACACGCCTAAGCAGTGTTAAGTGCAAATTGTGACACCAACATTCAATATCGCTGACAGCTACGATGAGACAAACCAAAGTAGGACTATTGGCGAGGGTTCGCGGGAAGGTTTGTCTGACAACGAGAGGTGAATGGTGTATACCAGTTAAGTGATGAGATCATTAAAACCTGATTGACAACTCACAGTATCCTCAATGCGTGATACTCATTCCTGCTTGGATAATCGTTTCAATATAATACCTACAATACCTAATATTCCGGGAATGTTTGAATTAACTGCCCAGCTGTGACAGGGTCAACATGGGCCTATTGGACTATCACACCGACCTATACCCCGCTCTCTTTCATTTCGTGTTTCCATAAATACAACGCCCGGGTGTATGTTGGCGCTTCTTCGTGGCTGCCATAGACATAGCCAATCATATTCTACGCTCGGAGTTATATTCAGTGAATACTCCATTTGAAACAGATGCGAGCGGCGCTGATCTACAGCAAATCGGAGTTATGGAGGGTTCCCAAATATTTTACTATAAATCATCTTCTTCAACCGAAACGTTCCATGATGATTCAGAGTCAACTGTTCGATATGTGTTGGGCGTCGACAGATATGTTTTCTCTTTAACTCGGTTAGTTCGAGAGTTCTTGAAATAGTGTGAGATTTTCGCCACGAGGCTAACCGTTAATAATGTTTATGCACGAAACGACTGAACCAAATGTGAAATCGGTGTATCTAACCTCAGGCCAATTAATTACGAGAAAGGAAGGAAGTGGTCTAGAAACCTGGAAAGGTTTTTCTAAGTAGACGTCTCTCTGGCCGGAATAATCATAGGCATATGACTGAACAATTAGGCAATGGGATAAATAATTCCCAACAGCACAATCAAATCTCAACTAGGATAACATAGCCAGACATTACCCCAATACGGACGGCCACACACTGCCAATCCATGTGCCCCCCCCCCCCCCCCCCTGACCCCACCCCGCCTCACATATAAGCGTTAGCGTTAGAGATAATAGGAATACGTTCAATATCTCGATCCGCACCGTTCCCCTAATCGCTGTATAAATAGATCCTAAATGACTGTTTGTTTGACATATTGAGGATTAGTGTTTCCACTTTTGTTTTTCTGAATAAGGTTCGAACTGAGGCATAGAATCTTTCCATGGTAACGAATAAGTAACTTTAACATTATATTCGTCATTACTCTCTGTGACGTGGTCTTTGACTGCTGATACGTGGGTTTAACAGGGACCCTGAGACTCGCTGCCTCCTTGTAAGATGAATAATTTTTAGGACTAAGGATTAGGCCAGATGAGGGATTAGTATCAGGTTGAAGCAGTACAGAAAGACCAACGAATTCACTCGATTGATCCTAATTATTCGTTCCGCATCACTAGTTCCGATCCATTCCAGGCCTCTTGTTCTCCATACATCACGATTCGTCGTATACCTCCCTGTGAATCAGTGAGCCGGAAATGTCAGTGAAGGCGGATAGAAGTTATGTCTTGTAAAAATAACAAAAGATAAAAGAATTGGCCACCACGAAAGTCCCTCCTCGCTTCAACTGACAAGCTATTTGACTCGTTCGCTGACGGTCCTTACGCCCTAATAATCTTAGCCAGGTGAGTTTTGTTCAATCACATTACCGATCACAATGCTAGACTAGTTGCTTAAATCAGCAAATGAACTGTTGAGAAGCAATAAAATCGCTGACCGGAATGTCCGTCAGTGCGCCGCTTTGTCTTGTTTACGACTACTTCAGAGGGATTCCTATTCATTCATGCATCATGTACAAAACAGCATTAAGTCGGTCAATCCGGTCATGGAATTATCTATTGGGGTTGGAAAGTGCCTTCAGGCTAGTAGTCAACTCATTGAATACACCTCCTACAATAGGTAAGCTTAGGCTATATGACTCACCATAAATTCATTTCTGGTAAGTTTATGTCCTGTTGAATGTGGCTATAGCAATTGACTCTGATGATAAAGATATTCGATTGCTCCCTTAACACATTTGGGAGCATCTTCATCATCCCTTCCAGCATCTTAATTTACGAAGACGAGACCAAGCGAATAGGCCTATAACATCGAGGATTCCGTTCTGCTCCACTGGATAATCGACTCTAAGCCTGTTCTTCATGCATGACGCCTCGTACTCTCTCTTTTCCGGATCGATAAACATCGAGAACGGGAGAAAACGAAAACCTTAATGATGCGATAGGAGACCGCCATTCGTTTTACTTCAGGGAGTATTCTCTTCATGCCTCGGCAGATATGCAGTTCGCCCGCGGAGTTTTCACGCCTTTTAAACCGAGCCAGGTGGGATTTGTGAAAAATTCAAACAAATAGATAACAACTTCAGAAGCGTTCGTTAGTTCGGCAGAAAGATCAAGATCCAGAAGGGAATGATTGAGCTGTCAGAGTAAATTATGAAACCGCCCATATCATTGGTAGAGCTGGCGTTTGACAAAATGCTGCACAAACAAATGAAGTTAGAAAGATCTAGCTGCCAATGAGTTTGCATTGGTATAGCTGTATAGCACGCTAGTTCATTAGATCAGATTTCGAATTTCTGGGTATCTAGTTGGACCTCTGTTGCCAGCCCTCCCTTTGGCCACGACCCATTTGTATGGGAAGCAGAGAGCATACGCCCTCCGTCACCATGAATAAAGAATAGAACAGTTTATAGTTGACATATGATTGCAACTATCTTACTCGTTTTATAATATCTTAGGTAGATATCATGGAAACGATAAAAGGTCGCAATTGCGGCTATTAGCACTCAACCGGATATGCCAGGGCCCCTAACATACCAATACGGATTAAGAAATGCTCATGTTTAAATTGCTGTAAATACACACCTATCACCGCCAGACAATGAGTGGCAATGCGCACTGCTTCGGGAGGAATCCTGTGGTTGGTAACGCTAACCCCTGATCCCTGACTCTAATCCCCTGTCATAACAAAGACTATAATAGACTAGGCTTTACAACGACAGTAGCCAATCAGAAAGTACCTTCCGGAACAGTGCGCATCAGATGGACACTAACCACAACACTGTGATTTGCGATGATGGTGCCATTCTCAGAATGATATATCGTGAGTGGATTGGGAGCGCGCGGATTCTAAAAAAGACTATGGTTATTGTAGAGGACTTCCATTATATTTTATAGTCATATAAATAAACTTATGATAGGTTTATTACACTATTCATTACGTACGTTGACGTGTATTGTGTAACGACCGTTCACTACATAGGCCCACCAAAAAAAGTATTTCCTGTTCGGTGGGTAGTGCCCAACACATGCCACCCTATACTATTGACTGACCAACACGCGCGTATAGCGCATTTTTCAGGCTAGAGCGCCTAGCGATGTTGTCAGGTTCATCTGAATTTGAGCCCGGATAACGAACTTAGATCCCAGAAGACAACTAGACATGTGCAGGCGGGTTGAAGCTCCGGTCACACCACAACGATAACGAGAACGAAAACGATAACGAGAACGAAAACGATGACGAGAACGATAACCATAACATCCGAGCGGTCACACTGTAGCGATAAACTTCGCACGAATTCGTTGGCTATGCATATCAGGTGCTACGGCAATTGGGTATGCTCAAATAGATTGTGCACAAACGACGTAAACTCTTGACGTGATTGGTCAACATTTTTCTCGTTATCGTTATCGGATGGAAAATTCGCTTACTGAGCGATTCCACTAGAACGAGAAATTTTCTCGTTTCAGTTATCTTTATCGTTCTCGCTACAGTGTGACCGGGGAAATAGGAACCCGTTGAGTTAGGGCCTATCCGATTTTTTTCTCTCGTTATCGTTCTCGTTATCGTTGCGGTGTGACCGGGGCTTAAACCGCCCATGTGTATATCCCCGCTTCAATTATGGATGATCACCTGTGGTGGCCATTAAATATTGTTCAGAATAAACTATAGTCCACATTCCAAAAGTTTTGTTCCAATCTGACAAAGTTAGGAAAATCGCATGAATCACGCACATTTGACCTTTCGGTGACCTCAAAATGACAGTCAAGTTTCTCGGGATCAATAGTAGTTCACATCTACCAAGTTTCGTTCGAATCCGACAAAGTCAGGAAATTCGCATAAATTACGCACATTTGACCTCCGATGACCTCGAAATGACAGTTATGTTTCTCAAGATCACTGGTAGTCCACATCTACCAAGTTTCGTTCAAATCCGACCAAGTTAGGAAAATTGCCTAAATCACGCACATTTGACCTCTGATGACCTTGAAATGTTTCTCATGTTTTTCGGGACAAACTTGATATTTTCGCTTCAAACCTGCAAAATAGAGTGCGACAGTCGTGCTGCAATGCCCACAATCGACTGATCGAGCCCATCCGAGATTTTACTAGGCCGGACGTGTGTACCAAGTTTCAAAACAATTGGGTAGAGTGTTAGAGAGTTATTGGGCTAACGCCTAAAGTTACCGGCGGTGGCGGCGGCAACGGGAACGGCGGCTACTCACCCAAAACCATAATATCCACAGACGCTTGAAAGCGTCTCGAGGATAAAATGATCCAGTTCACGGTTATCAATGCGCATGCTCACAGTGGCTAGGCCTAATAAAACGTTCGGCAATCGTGAACTGGCTTATGGCCGATGATCATAAGAATTTTCACTGTAGCAATGTAGTAGCTAAACTTGTCGAACTGATTTCAGAAGTCTAGTAATAGTAAATTTAAATATGACACTGTATGGTCAATAAATATGTAGATAGTCACAACATGGGATGCATCGCATATAGGCTATTTATTTGTCCAGATATTCCAGGTCACATTCGTTCACGGCCCGCATGAAGATGTACTTCTGGAGTGTATTATTTGAATAATATGCTCTTCAAAGGTCGTTGGTTTATTGTAAAGGTCGTTCAGTTTATCCTGTTCTGCCTCACACCAGCCGCTTCAGGTATGTTTATGTTTCCATATGAGATCCCTAAGTTGGATGCTTAGCAGCTTAGGGGGACATGTAGCACAGCAGGAGAAACAAGAGATAGAAAACTGTCAATATTGATTCACTTCACACTCCGGTTGATGAACATTTTTGTTGCACGTCCAATTATCACGCTTTTTAAACCGAGCCAGGTGCGTTTTGGTAAATTGCATTTATAATTCAGATAAAATACAAGATCAGTCCTACATCGCACTGGTGAGCAGCGGCGAAATCATCGACCGGGAAACGTTGCTCAGTGATTTGAAAAGCGCTCCATTTAGTACCGAAATGTATTCAACGGCTACCAATACCAGTGCAAGGGATTCACTCGTTCTGCTCCATTTGATCCTCACCTTTTCATTATGTGTGGCGCGTCACCCTTCCTCTAGAAAAATCGATAACCATTTAAAATTGAAGAGAGTGGTGTAGAGAAGGGGATATCCATGAGCGACAGTGGAAACGGAACGAAGCTGAAGGGAGGGAATGGTAGCTACATACGGGCAAGCGCGCTGCGGCAAAACACGAAACCTTAGCTCAATATTGCGTTTTCACGCTATTCAGGACAAACCAGATGTTTTCTTCGCAAAATAACTTGACCGAGTTTATGGACATATAAGTTCAGAAGCTACATCATTGGGTGTATAGAACAAAACCACAAATCTGAAGTTCGACATTTTGAGCAGTCGTCAGTGTGTTACTCTCAAGACGTCATTATGGACACATAATTTGTTTCATCTGAACAGACCAACAAAGTAAGTGATAATGTGGAACATATCTTCCGAACTATTCTTCTTTCAACCGAACAAGTTACAGTACGATCTACTTACATGTACTTCAGCCTTCAAATATGGCATCCTCCTGAACGGTTGCTGTTATCTACGGTTCTAGAGCTACTCATGCCTCACTTGCCCACACCGGCGAGCCGCCTAGAGCGTTTACTGAAATTATGCACACGAGCGGCCGAAACGTAACTAATCCAATATACAGATATAGGTGTAAACAGCAACTCGCCATTATGGTGTTCAGTCAACGATGAGACAATTACAATCCATATGTACGTTGATGAAAATATCGCCATTCCTCGTTCAACTGCCTCGCTTATTCTAAGGCCTCTTCGCGGCAGCTGTGATTCCGCTACCCGGCATGCCCGGAAGATGATTAGTTCTGCGTCGTGAGTTTCATTGTAGTTGCTCCGACACTCTTCCTATGACTTCTCGTAGACGTGTTGATTTTGTCAGTCCAGAAGTTTGGAAATACACATTCAGCATATATTATAGACCAAGGAGGACAATCCGAGTCATGTTTTCGCTCAACGACCGAGGTGTATATTCTCCTACGAGAAGTTCAGACTCGAAGCTGGGACCCCAAACGACCTTATTCAGTTCTCTAATTGGATACATGTACATATGCAATCGTAGGCTACTGAACCTTGGTATGGTATTACACTCATCGACACCACTTCCTAAAATGTATTTAATGTCGCAGATATGGTAGATATAAATGGTAGATATAAATGTACATTGATATATGGCAATGAAGGAAGCATATTGGAGGAGTTCATGAACAGGCTATTTTTCTTGGGGAACATACCACATTTGAAATTTCTGAGGTCATCTCGTCACGGTGAAATACAATATTCTTATATGTATCACGAGTAACTTCCGTGTCGTCTGTACCCCTTTGCTGGTATTGCAAGGGCGTATCCCGGGGTGGGGTGGGGTGGGACGGAAGGCGCCCTCCTATTGGTTGTCACCAGAAGAACAAATCCGGGGGGACAACGTTTCTTGATCCAATGGTGAAGAAGTGATTATCTCTGCATCAAATGCAATGAATTAAACATTAGCAGTAATGCCATCAATGTAAAATGTTGACAATTTCAGTACTGCCTGATAGGATTTCCCAGTCAGTCGCAGGGTCATACAAACACTACTAAGTGACCCATTATTCTGGAAATGTCCCTTGGTATTCAGGTTGCAAAATTATCTCACATTGCACCATTTTGCATCTCAGCCTTTTTTTTAAGGCAAATATTTCTCAATATTGACAATTTCAATAGGCCTAATGCCTACTGGGATTTCTCAGTCAATCGCAAGTTTTACAGACACTACTAAGTGACATATCAGCTCCATCAATTTTCGCATTTTGTACCTATTTCTAATAACTGCTTACTGGCTTACTGGTCCCATAACCCACCAGGGTCGTAGGGGCGCTGTAATGGTGAACGTATCAGCCGTCTCCACTCCTGTCGGTCATGAGCAACAGTCTGGGTTGACGCAAAGCTCATACCGGTCCACTCCTCAATGTTGTCGGCCCAACTCTTCCTCGGTCTGCCCCGCCTTC
>JAUOBX010308491.1:0-11132 GCA_032360705.1 Eupentacta quinquesemita
AATATTTTACTAGGGCTGACATGTGTACCAAGTTTCAGATCAATCGGATGAAGTGTTAGATGTTGGGATCACAGTCTAACATAGATCACATCATTATCGCATGCATTCAGAGCAATATTGCATGTCACGTATAAACTTTCAGCGATTTTTGCGGAAAGTTGGACCAAAATTATTTGAAATTTCGTAAATGTGTGTACATCTCACAGTAGTCATCAATTGATGGGTTATTTGTAACGGTGTGGAACAGCCTTTAGCGTTTTCTACAGCTTATCGATATGGTATAGAAACCTAACCTGGTCGAACTTCTAATGGTACTCAGAACCCTCAACGACTGCTTCTTCTCGTATATAGCAAACCACCACTACGTGTCAGCAGGATTTTCAAACCCATTGAATAACTTGATTCAACACCTTGTTTGCAACCCCGTTCATCATCCTTGGCTTTAATTCCCCCTGATATGCCATAATCAGTTTAACAATTCAGCGTTTATGCCAAGGAGAGAGGGTGAGCATGCACATAGAATGGATGTTACAACTAATAATACCGGGGTTGGCTTTATTCCGCCTCCGCTTACATCCGGTGTCGTGTGGATGGTGCCCGTTAGTTTCTTCTTCATATCGGTGCTTGGTTCGTTCGGGAATATCTGCGTCATCCTCGTCATCTGCAAGAAGAGACAGCTCAGGACGGACTCCAACTACTCCACGGTCGCTCTGATGACATTCTCTCTGACGGGGGATTTACTGACGTTTCCGCTTCAGTTGGCAGTGGATACGTTCTTAATAACCAAACATCCACAGTGCTACATTACCGGTGTCACTATTGTGTCATGGACTGTTCATATCACCCATTGTCTAGTAGCCGTCACAATAGAGCGCTACATAGCAATCTCCAGGCCATTGAGTAGAGATGTGATCGTAACGCCACGTAGGGCAATTTTCGTGATTGATTTCATTACCTTTTACGGTTATCTTATGGCGGGAATCGTTCCCGGATTCACCTGGATCGGGAAGGGGGACTTCTGGAACATGCGCCAGAGGTGTGACTTCAAGTTCTACGCTCCGTCGAAGCCTTTCGCTCTTTTTCTGACCGCTCATTGATGATAAACATTCCGATAATGACGTTGCTTTTCATCCACATATTCATCATTGTTAGACGTCACACTAGACAAATCGCGGTGATGCGTCCGGCAGTATTAACGTCGAATACGGTTCCATCCACTTCGGCCGCTCATACCGAGGGGCCTTATCACCAATCCGCGTCAGTGACGACCACCAGCGCTCCGACGCTATCCGCTTAGAGAATGTCGGCTGGGCACCAGCAGATCAAGTCCGCTATGCGACTCTTCATTGTGTTCGCAATTTACGCTATCAACTGGTTGCCGTTAAATTTCTTCGTAGTCAACAAAGTGGCGACTGAAGGCGACTCCGCCGACCCGAAATTGTATATTCTGAATCATATTCTCACATACCTCGTCGGGGTCGCATCACCCTTCATATACGGCTTCGGCGACAAACGAATTCGCGCAGAAATTATTAAGAGCTTATTCTTCGAAAGACAGCCGAACGAGTTGATACCCTGTCGAGAAAACCTGAATACCCCATGTGACTATATTCACTCTGGTAATACTCACATCAGATCTCGGATAACCGTCACAGAGTGTGGTTCGCCCAACCGTAGCACTAATATAATTGAGCCCCAAATATCAGTCCATCAGCCGACTCCCGCCGAGGATCCAATCGAGCAGAAGAAAATGGACGATGAACATTTGAGTAAGGCTCGTTGACCCCAGTATGGGTGCACTCTGACAGTGTTTTTTTCTGAATGGTTGTTCGTTTCGTATATTATTGATTGTTCTCCATTCTAAGGATTCGAATTAGTTTGGAGATTAGGCCCCGGTCACACAGCATCGATAACGATAACTATAACGATAACAATTATCACTGCAGTGATAACTATAGCTATAACAGTGAAATTTATCGTTTGGTAAAACAGTAATTTCTAATCAGATACTAGGTATAGTTTTCCTGTTACAGGGACTTTTTCATGTATTATTTTTGTTCATTTATTGTATTCCGCATCGATGGAAAAGACATAATCAGATTAGACTTTCAGGTAATCGTTTCGTACATACGACGACTGGATTTGAATGAGAAAGGTGACTACACTAGACGCTCCGAGATAAAAGATATTGCTGGTCCCAAGTTATTTCCAAACCCAAGAGGCGAGCTGCTGACGGCCATTGTCTTCATGATCACAAACGGATAGAAATGTGTGAGCTGATGCAGCCTACGCCGGCTAATTGTGAACTTGTGAATTGTATAGAGTTTTGTTTATCGTAATTAATTAATCACTCACATGATATTAGTTCTGAACTCTCCACGCACACACTGAATGCGGCACGATTTCATGTGTAGAATATGTTTAGTATATTATATAGCATTCCTCGTTCTGTGTTTTCTTTCATTCATAGTGTCAATCGGGCTATTTGTATCCCACGAGGCTTAGATGATTTAGAAACCTGATCGGTAAATTGGTTTTGCCTAGTATAAGCCTATTGTCACTTTTGCCAGTTTTGTTTCCATGAACAAGTGTGTTGTCAAGGAAAGCAATTGATCACAATTGAGATGTTTGGAATGAATGTCTTCATGTTACAGCTTAAAGAATAATTTAACGTTCACTGAATAATATAATAATGATACACTTTGTTGTTCATCATTTTCTGTGTTTGCAAAAGTAACCTAAAGAAACCCGATGTAGCCTACTTCACTCACTTTGAACCTCGTGTCGGGTTGAGCGTCTGGGGATATCATAGTGTTGGGGTGATGCCGCCCCATCTGCCGTCTCCGGAAACAATAGGGATTAGCGCGATAACTATCTAACACTTTATCCGATCGATTCGAAACTTGGTACACATGTCCGCACTAGTAAAATATTAGATGGGGGCGAAATTGGACGTTCAAGGTCACCAAAGGTCAAATTCGCCAAATTTAGGCGACTTTCCTGAACGTGTTAGTTGTCAGTTGCTCCTGAACGATATGAAGGTAATTGCATGGTCATCAGAGGTCAATTTGACATGGTTTATGTGATTATTCTAACCATCGGAGGTCAAGATCTATAATTAAAGAGGGGATATAGCTTACACGTGGTCAGCTTACCCGCCTGCACATGTCTAGTTTTTATTTGCAATGATACACGTTTAGGACAACAGCTTATCGTGAAGTCACGACTTCTGTACTCAACGAATTGCCACGATGAGCACAGATAACGGCAACAGTACACGGAAAGCCTTCGGGTTTTGACCAATCGTCCAAACGTTCTGTAGAATGGTTGAGAAATATAATTATTTATGGTCGAGGGTCATGTAGAACAGTTACTCACTTACTCTTTTCAACCGAATTCAACTGAATTCATATACCAGTCAAGAAATTCAGTATTTGGGGGTCTGACTATTTGTCTCTTTATGAAGCAGTTCAAAGAACATTTCAAAATGACTATCGGCCCCCAAATGCATATAAATCTAATGAACATATCAACTCCCTCTTCTAAATCTTTTGACAAACATTTTTAAAACTAAATATATAGCACCCTAAGAATGGTATACATCATCAATGGAAGACAGCTGTGGACTAATGATTTGGACAAAGAGTTTATTGGACCCGGAGTCATAATAGGAATGTTTGTATTTTATATGAGTGCTGTGTAGTGTTCCTGGCGTGCAGTTGTAATAAATTATTATTGTCTGTATGTTCTTCTGTTACATCAGACTGGTGTTAAGGTATCAGCGCCCCACATTATTGATCATACCGACCCGCATCGTTAATGGGATAGTATCAATTATTGACGCACCTGGCGTCCTTCGGAAGTTTCTTCTCCTCCTTCAAATACTGAAATCTGGATAATATTGCTAACGAGGATCTTTGATTGCGTCAATTTTAATTTATCCAGCACACCGACACACAGCTTCACATCATTCATTTTAGCTTTGACGTAAACTTTCTCTCTATTGGTCCACAGCTTCATCCTTCTGGTCGTATTAGGTTTTCAGATAGAAGAATCGCCCACTATTCAATTTAAGCTTTTCGTTATTATCAGTATTGTCATAAGTAACCAAAACGAAAGTGGGATAATGAGGACTCTCCGCATTTCGCGAAGTAAGGACGTGAGAGCAAACAATATATCCTGCTTTTATAGGGCTTTACCGCGTCAATGACATGCTCCAAGCGCTTCACAGATTTTACCCTGATCACAGGAAGCGATCACTCTCTCCCCAGGATAGTAAATTGCTGCCTCCTAATAATTTCCCGTTAACGCTTGAATGGGACAGAGCAATGGAGATGAAGCGTCTTCTCTAAGGACGCACCGGGGAAGCCAACCAGCCGGGATTCGGACAGCAGCCTTCTGATCACCAGTCCTACGCTCCACCGAAGGAGCTAATTCGAACGAAGTCGAACCTGCCTCAATGACATGAAATGCATTAGTTGCAAAAAGGTTTATGAGCTCGATGTTAGCTGAACTCAAGTGTACTTTGGCTCGGCTTCCCCGAGGACTACTGATAATACCATCCCATGAGCTCTATGAGCATCGGAGCATACAATCACAATCTTGTGAATATCGGCTCCAATTATGTTGCTATGGGACCAATTATCGTGAGGATGTTTCTAATTGGTTATTTATCACTCGGCTTTTCAATCTATCAGCGGATTAGATGCCGTTCCTGACAAACATGGTATCCATGAGCTTCAACATTAATGTAGAGTTGAACGAATGGCACATCTCAATCGTGACGCAGATCTAATAGAATGTAATTTAACTGCCAAGTACATCTCAGTAAACAAATGAGGCGACACAATGCAAGGTTGGTGCGATAATAATTATAGTAAACATTGTACCCACAACTAAATTTTAGAGAGATAGGTTCAGTTCTGTGATTATACGAGGAAGAGACCAATTGCTTTTCTCGAATATGGGAGAAATATTTGCTCTGCTCATCCGGATCAACCGGCAACTCCTTGCCGAGTTTGTTTCGTGTGAACAATAGCTATTGGTTCAGACAACTATTCGGCAAAAGACCTCAGAAGGAGTCGGCCCCGAGCTATACTACTATAGTAGGATTAAGCAGTTTCTCTTTAATCATTCCAGGCGAACACATCATATCACTGATACTATAAGAAAACACACCAACAATGAATTCACCAAAATTGTCCCCTGACAATCTCATGAGCGAAAACGTATGAGATGTAATTGACGATGACCCTACACTTCCTGACTTTCTCTGATGATGTTACCTGATTTGTGATCTAACAATGAACTAGAACTGTCCTCGACTCGGCTCCCACGCTCAAGGATTTCCTTAATGTTAGAAGCAATTTGCTCCTCGGATTCCAGCCTCGCACCAAAAACTAAACGTTGGGAAAGCTTTTACTGAACTTACTGAACTTTTACTGAATTATCTGGATCAAACGGGGTGCCACAAATACGATCGAATCGCTGTGAATGTCACTTGATTTTACCGGCCGAAAAAGCATAATACAGTAATTATACTGTGAAATAAAATACAGTAATCTACTGTTAGAGAATATAGTGTATTGACTGTGGAATAAGAGACAGTAGTCTACCGTAAAATATTACAGTCAATTGACTGTAAAAACTACAGATTTGGTTTACAGTGTAGTCATCACGCCTGATTTATGTAGATAGTCAACAGTACATTATACATACAAGAGAACTGGTCATGTTGGAATAATGTTTTGAAGAACTGTTCTGTGAAGGGATGTCTTACATATTTCGATACGTAACTTTAACGGTCAACTGGCCAATAATACTAATGTCACCACAACTGTATCACTAATCACTAGAAACACGTGTACGTTTCTGGTGGATACGTCGAATGTCTGTACATAATTATGTGGAGTTCTCTGCAATCTGTTTGAAGGAAATTTAACTATGTGAGAAATATGCGAGAATACTCAGGTATGCCGTGGACGACACACACTCTCAATTGAAGTCAGGAATCATGGGTGGAATATTGTTTCACAAGAATAAATTGCTGTAATTTAGACGATATCTGTTTTCGGTGTACTGATACATCCAATCCGAACACAACTAGCGAATTGGTAGCAACCTTTAGTATGTTTTGTACAGACAATTAGTAGGTGGCTATTTGTGTAGCAGGGTTCAATGTTTATGTATGGCATCATGTTAACAACTCTTATTACCTAAAGCGAAACATTGCTGTATATACAAAAGAGGACGGATATAATCGAGAATAAGGAACTTAATAATTCAAGGTTAACCTCGGGAGTGATCGAGCCTGGAGCGGACAGCGCGCATAACTGAATTTTAATGAGCGCCCCAAAACAGGATATGTGTATTGTGAGAATTGCACGCAAAATAACCAATCTACTTATCCTACATTCTGTTATATCTCCTACCACTCGATTGGTTGTGGAGAAAGCTGAACAGCCACAGATGCAGGATGAATCAGCATACGCCCAATGATCGCTACAAACATGTCCAATGTAACACAGTGATACCTTCAGGGTAACGAACATGCGTACATCAGCATGTCAACAGGTTGCTCATCGACTAATGTGTAAGTGCGCACATCTATATATGCTGTTGTTTTGGCTGATAAACAGTCAGTGTTGCTGTGTGGGTGTGTGATGGGCACGGGGACTCTGGGTCGCCAATGGAATTTGTGTTATATTCATATAAATATGTCTCCTTTCAATGGATACTTTGAACGAACATGTCATAGTGGACATGATTTGGTCTGTAAAAATTAGGTAGTCATATGTGTCTATTGGCGATGTTGGAGTCAGCATACTACACAATCAGATTCAGCATCAACTCATCAGACTTGTTCAAATGTTGTGTTATTCACTACGCAACTAGTGTAGAAAAGACATAACAACACGATACATTCGCCAAAAATGTGACCTCAGGTCTCATGACCATTTTGTCGGGTACTCCCAGGGGATCTCCCCATGCCTGAAATGTGTTTATTCGGCACCTGCTTTTCTGTGGCAAATATATTCCATTGGAAATGACCTTGTTTTGTGAAGGATAAATGCAATCTGAGTAAACAGTTGATACCTCAATGCGTATTGTACCCCTTGTCTATTCTGTGAGTTCGTACTTTACAAGTAATAGGATAGGACAAAACAGACTGATTATATCTTCAAACGACGAAGGGCATCTCCGCTTGGAAAGAAGTAGTCACCGAAACAAAGAGGCCATCAGTGACTACACTACGTTCAGGGAAACCTTAGGGATTAAGGACAAATGGCCTGAAACAACGCTTTTCTCCGACGTCAGAGGTGAGTGAAGGACGTGTTTTCGTGATAAACTGTAGCTCGGGAAAGAAGTAAAAAAAATGTAAAAAGTAAAAAAAGGTAAAAAGACCAGCCGCCAATTTAACTTGGTATTCTGTAAGTTTTGGATGAACCAAGCTGAACCTCATCAATTTCTGAAATGCATCCCCGTATAATTATGGTCAAATGGTTGACCGGCTCCCGGTGTGCCTTGTTGGTTGTAATTCACCCCGTCAGAGAGTATGGGGTCAGTATACGCCTCTGGCTGGCATGATTACTGAGCAAAGGATTCGAGCGTGTATCCAGCTCAATAGTTGTGCTTCAGTCTCGCTGGACTCTGGTGAAACGTGGACGTTCAGTATTGAGATGAAACAAAGATTAAATTATTTATGTTTATTCAACTTCCTTGGACACCCGAGCCGCGGGCAGGACCGCGTGTCAAACAACTTGGGGAGGAAGGGTTGGTGAGTGTCATTTCCCTGTCCCGTGGTCGTCTCCGTGTAGATCATCACTACACCAAGAACAAAGTCAGTGTATTTGGCGCATTTCAGCATATCCCCTATATTTGGGTGCAAAGTGTTGAGGAACATACAACGTATAGCTTCTTCACAATATCCAGGTTAAACTCTCGTTGAGCTGATATAGATGCACGTCTTGCTGCCCATTAATTCAGTGAAGAAGAAATAGTCATGGAATAGACTTATTCGAATACCAGTGTCATAAAGGCAAAACATGTCAACGCTGCCCTCTGCAAACGATCACAGAAGCTTCCCCCTGGCGAGTCTTGATCAGAGCATTAGATAACTTCTGAGGCGGAAGACTGTGATTTTGATCTGCACCGCCATTCGGATGTTTCTCGCAGTATCTGTTTTTTCCGGAAGATCTGTCACATTACCGTAAATGTGGGTGAGTTTGTCATTCTTCTCACACGACCCCTGCATCTCGAAGAATATGATTGTGTAGTGTTGGCAAAAGTGCAATACCTTTTTTCATTAGCGTCACTAATGAAAGACTGTACTAAAACTGCCAGCATGATCACAGCCAGGTTTACGGGTTGTCCATATCGAAAACGATCAGTTCGGAAGTGGTCCAGTCTAGTGATTGAAAGCTTGCGATTATGACTCCCGTTCGGCTGGCTCCTTTTGTCCTTGGACAGGGCGCCCCATCTTCATTGCCACGTCCCTACCACGCAAAATTGACAGCCCGTGATGAACGCCTGGTTCCGATGATCGTGGGTTATGCTTTGATGGATGTGTGCACCACGTTGAAAACAACTCACTCACTCATGGAAGCACATGCCTGGGAGTCCCCCCGCCGCATTCACCCTCTGCTTCCAGTCCCTCGGCCTCCTCCGAGCCAGTGACCAGGACTGAGCGTATCCCATCCCTAACTCCCTGGGAGTACCCCCGCATCTGCGCTAACCAAGAGCAACGAGGCCGCCGTGGCCGGCGGCTCCAACCCACCATAAGACAACAGTGTCATTATTACGGGTGTAGATTTGTTATGCGCAGTTGGGAATGCGAAAGAACGCGTGCTCGCGATTATGACATTGTAGAAAACTGTATTTAATATCCTTGTGACCTCTAGGCATCTGTTTTCACACAGCAGCTCATTGACTTCTCGTTAATTCTTTATCAATTAATTTTTGGGCATTTAATTCATTGCTCTTTGCTTCAGGAAAAACTACATCAATGTAAAACTGCATAACTTTCGAAATACTTTGGGAGGAATTATTGAATATATCGATCATGTCGTACCTCTTTTTCCTCTCCAAAACGGAACTTTTACACATTTCAATTTTAGGAGAGAAGTGCCACGTTTTGGACGAATTGCCGCTTGTTTGCATGTATAATCAAAATTATGGCATAGAAATGAGAAAGTTTAAACTTACCTCTTCGTATGTAACACCGAGATTGACGATGAATGCATCAAAACTATTCACCTCACGTGAACTGTAAGTATACAAATACCATGGTAAAATTGTTGGAAAATTGATTCGTTCCCTCAATTACATAATGTACACATTGGCGAGTCTTCAGGCATAATTCGAAATAAAAATTATATGTAAACAACACAACTTTGAATCTTGGTTTGACGTTCAGAGCTACATAACTTGAAAGAGTAACTCTCCAAATGAATTTGATGCACATTGAGGGACCTAAATTTCCTTCGACATTTTTTCCTAACTTTTCATTCACCACTAATTTTCCAGTTTTCAAGCATGCGATTGAAACAAATTAACTCACGGAGCTTGTGAACTGCGTGTGTGTTCTGACCTCTCTGTAGAATATTAGTTTCATGTGTAAAGACCGGGACGGTAGCAAATATATATTCTAGAAAGTAGCAAATGTAATATAACGTTTATTTTCCGGCATGTTCACCGATTCTTCCATGATATTGGAATGACATGGTAGTGAGCACCGATGAGGTACGCTTTCTTCACGGAATGTTGTGTATGCATGAACGAGCATGTACGAGTATAGTCAATTAGTTGTGAAGTATATGGGTAGTTAAGTTTTTGTAGGATAGTATGTGCGTAACCTCTATTGCTCCAAGTTATACACAATTCATGTTTTGGGAGACTTTAGTGATAATTTTGCTGAGTGTAGTTTCGACTGTACGTGCAAACATCGGGAGTGAGCGTTTCATACTTTCATTATTTACCTTTACTGTACATACGCGAATACCTTTTATAATCGAGGAAGATATGCAGTCATGCGAATGGATCGAGTTAGCCTAATCAACTTAGCTGGTTATTTAAGTACATATTCTAACCTCTTCTTGAATCGTTTATTTTCGCATTGTTCATGTCTCCGTGTCGTATCGGTGAAATAGTACCATAATGCGCTATGCAGATTGGTGTAGTGTAATAACATTGTTGAGATACTTGTGCTAATTTATACGACGCCATGTGATGTATAAATACACTACGATGTAGTATCGTGTGTGTACGATGTATGGTACAGGTGTTACACCTATTGCTTCAAGTAAAACACATATATTAGGACTTTTCAGTAGATTATAAATTGTGAATTCTTGCAAGTATCGGCGGTAGACGAGCCTCGAGCACCGATGGTGTATAGGCCGAACATCGCCTGCTAGCAAAATAATGTGCAAACATTAGGGAAGAATGCTTTAATTATTTAACTTGATTGTACATACGTCAATACTCGATTGATCGAGGAGATTTCACTTCGAATTTACATACACTGAATGGAGGAGTCGAAAATTACACTGCTCCTTTCCTCTAGGGATATGAGAAACGACGGAGGGAAGTTTTGGGAAAACACTTATGTGAGCCTCGAATATTCGTCAGAACGTCCACCGGGTGGATGGTGTATCTTAGACATATATACGGTCAACGTATCATATTTTACTATTATGAAATTGTTAGTCATAACATATCCATGGTTCCCATCACCAAAGCTAAGGTGACGCACGTGTTCCCCTGGAGTTACCCCGAAATACAAATACAATATTAGCTTGATCGCACCAAGTTTTCTGTATTCACTGGTACAGTTGAAAAGTGAAATTTTTCATATGAGGAGTGGAAGGCTAACCGAAAATAGTATAATCATATAAGTGAAATATCGAAGGACATAGGTAACATAACAGAGGAATAGGAAGCTAAATTTGTCAACCCATTATGCTAGCCATCCACATCTGTGTAGCGCAGTCGCAGCGTAGGTGGAAATGCGCAGGCACTGTTCACGAATCGCTGATTGGGCAATATCTATCAATATCAGGGCGGAGGGGTTAGAAACCGTGAACATAGGGTTTCATAACGGTTTCTTTGGGTGGGGGTGGGGGGGGGGGGCG
>JAUOBX010308602.1:0-11130 GCA_032360705.1 Eupentacta quinquesemita
CCTGTATGAACCTCATTACCGCATTCCTCGGTAGTCGGCTTAAAATTAAGAAATCGTGTAGCAATCCGATAAAAAAAATCGTTACAGTGTGACAGGGCCTTTAGTCGATCACATTATGCAAAATTGACCGTTGATGCTCTCAAGAAAAGTTAGGAACATATGTAATCTTCATCCACCCCTCCACCCCCAGAATCAAATGTAACAAACTTTCAATGTTCGCTGTGCGCATAAATTATGTAAATTCGACTTCTAGGTTCCATTCAAATTCGAAAAACCAAAACACGCCGAATGAAGGGAAGCCTAACTGCAGTGACGCTCACCTCCGATATTCAATTGGAGCGACATGTGCCAAGTATCGATCCAATGAGACGAGGCACAGTAGAATTGGGTGTCTCCCAATGGCGCACGCAGATGAAATGACCGATGTTGCCTCATTTAAACGCGTGGTCGGTCTCGTGTGTGATGAGTTAGGCAAAGTTGTATTTGGTGCTGTCACAAACTTGGGAGGCTACCGTACCCACAGGATACCTAGAATCCATAACAAACGTCGTATTTCTGAACAAACATTCATGGCCAGCGCCACACTATCAGACTGAGTTACGTTATGGACCCACTCCCCTGAAATCAGGGTTGAACCCCGTGGTGTACGTAGAAACCCATAGGTAGGTAGACATATTTACGCCCATCGATGACACGGATCAGTAGCATATTGAGATATTTGTGATTGAGAGGGGGGAGGGAGTTCTCGGGTTAATTATGCCCACACAAATAGTCTTGCAGTTAAAATTCCTATACGCAAACAGGGGTATTCACGAGGTCATATAGCCTACATATAATATTACCTAAAACTGCTGTTAGACATTTGTTGGGTTGGAAGAATCGAAATACTCTATTATCGCCAGAACTCTACATTTTTGGTCTCTGATGAGATATTTTACTGCCACGCGCTCTTTATTGAACAAAAAGCATCAACGGATGGAGGGGAAATAGAGAGGGCATTACTCAGTTCTTCCCAAAATGCCTATATCTTGCATAGGCCTGAACTTACCTTCGACACTGACTCTGATGAGAGCCTTCAGAGCTCCGTTTTCGTCGTTACATTTGTAAACCCCTGCCATCCCCAGTGTCACAGCACGTATAGTGAGGTACATCACAACTGGACTGTCACTGCCATGAACCGTTAGATTGTAGGCATCCCTATACTGGTCGTACAACAATGTACCAGACGACATAGCTAAAAATGATGCCGTTCGGTTTCTCCTGAAAAGCCATGTAGTTCCACCAGGCGTGTCCACCACGCTGTATAATTTAACTGTGGTATTCGCTATGACTGTTCTATTCTCCGTCCGCACAGCAGATGAATTCAGATCTGAAAGAATAACATTTTTGATGTTCATTTGGGTGATGATGATCATAAGAATGTTTCAAATTAGGACTACCAGGTTTATGATCAAGATAATGAATTCGGTCATCGTCTTCGTCGTTTGAAGTTTTTTTTAATCCACACAGGACTCAGATGAGTTAGCTTTTCAGATTTTTTTCAGAAAAGGAGAATTAAACAAAACACAAACATTATTTTTTGTACACGGAAGAAGAAGAAACCGAAAATGTAGTTATCCTACCATGCACTGTCAGATTTGTGGTTGTTCTTCTAATGTCACCTTCCTGACAATAGTAGACTCCTTCCATTTGATATGAACATTCCTCTATACACAGGTGGTAAAGGTAGCTGCCAGAATATTGCGTAACATCCAGGGTATAAGGAAAACCGCGGGACTGCTGTTGGTTGTAGGTTAGCATAATCGATTCCCCACCAGCCCTTCCGGTGAAGAGCCACATAGCGTCATCTAAACGGCTGACTGGGCACGATAGAACAACCCCAGTGCCTAATGTTTCTATTCGTGTTTCAATGTCTGCGCGAGGCAGGCAACTGTTCTCTGTTGAAGATACAACAAATTATTTTGAAAAGTTCGAGTCACACATATTGTTAATGCAACGTATAGAATTGGTTCCTCGATCATGAATTACCTTTTGGGTTTCTAAAGCTAGTTTACAAAGCTACCCACCACCAGGGCCCACTATCACCACTATCAGCAAGAGAGGAGACGTTAAGATAAATCTGACGATCGGAGACATCGCGGTGGTGCGGGCAAGTTGAAGCATTGAGGTCGACACCTAAGTGAAGGACGCACTCACAAAGAACACGCCATGCCCATTGATAGGAAAGGTATTCGTGGGTTTCAGTCGGGACCACTTTCATTGGATAATTAAATTTGAATGAATATGCCACTTGTCTGACATATATTTTGATCATTTGGTTCATGAATGGGGTCGGGGGTGTCCCCTCCATCCTCGGTGCATACGCCACTTACTGCTAGTCTGAATTGGAGCCAACGGGGAGAACAATGCATCATACCAATCATGAATATGCATAACCGGGAAAACGAAGATAAGTTACCTTCGACCTTCAATCGAAACTCCTCATTTACTGAATCGTTTTCTTGACAGCTAAAGATCCCTTCCATCTCCGGCGAGAAGTTCCGTATCGTCAAAATGTAGTAATCCGATTGGTACTTGCCCTCGGAGTCACTCAGAGAGTACGACGCGTTGCGAAGAACGCGATGGCCGACTGCGACCAGATGGAGGGATTCACAGCCGCTTCTTCTGAACAACCAGAAAGACCTCGAACTGTTCCCCACGGGACATTTGAGGCTCGAAGAGCCTCCCAAAGCTACGGAGACAGTTGTGGGCGAGGCTGGGCGTCGTGGGATGTGAAGGAACAACGCTACCAACACGAAGACAAAGGTTGGTACCTGGAAGGCCAATATCACTATATTATTGTTGTGTGAATTAACAGGAATTGGCAGTTTTTCGCCAAAAAGTAAATTACATTTGATGACAGGACGGTTTTCATGAAAACGAACGCGGGGACGTTCTTCAGAAGGCTGGCAGTTTGCTGACAAATTGTGTCGTGGATCGGGATATAAATGTGATACACAGAATAAAACGCATTTCCAGTTACGAATAATTCGGAATATTTAAAAAAATTGAGTTGGGACATTTGTGAAATATTTTTCCAAATGGAATGATATATTATAAGAAATAAAAAATGAATTTGTTAACATTTCCTATGTTTGTGATAAGGAAGCCCAAGTTTTATTCACATACTCATATCGAGAGAATGTCACACTAAGTCACAACTCTCAAGGTGATAGCGTCTTGCCTATAGGAGGTTACAAACTACAATGCTGACATCGCGGTAGGCTACAGTTAGTACCATTCTTGGGCATATCACGTACCTTTGAGGTTGACATAGTTCATCCGCCGAGTATATCAGAATCTGATGTTGATCGTGTACCCTCCTCCTATTATCATGTCTCCTTGAGTTCTTATTGTTACAATGCAATGTTGAAGAAACTACTATTGTGGAGTACACACGTGATTATATCGTTGTATCCCACTCGCTATCGTACATACTCGTGTGTTCTGAAGCCATGGATTAGTGTCGTAAACTTTTACTTTCTATCGTCCAGGCCACTCAGTACTGGGAATCAGTCGAAATTTGTCGTTCAAAGGTTATCGTCATGTCCCGGAAATGTAAGAAATGCTGTTGCTATTCATGCGATATTGTTTCCCTTGTCGATAAGCTGAACTATGTACCAACAGTACAGCAGTGCACTGGGAACACGCAAAATGTGCGTGGTTGGAAGGCATTGAGTTAATGTTGCTGCATGCACAGTTATTTGTTAACAGTCAACATGACAATATAAGTGCTTACTGTTTGCTGATATTGGGGCGACATCATTTGAGTGGTAACAACTCTTTTTGAAGTTGATGAGCAAATGAATATTCAAATTTAAGGTGTATAGGTTTGTTCTCAGCGACACCATATATTGGGCATCTCGTTCTATATATGGATACCTGACCTTTCATGTATGTGGCCTATGTATGTATGTATGCATGCGTGTATGCACGTGACACTCATCATCCTAACATGCATTTATTATTGTCAAATTCAATGTATCGGTTACTATTGTGAGGATTGATCCTATTGCTGCTTGGTAATTCAAAGTAATTGAAGGTCACGAAGGTAAACAACTCAAAACATGCAGTTTGTCAGCACGATATCTAGATAACGCAAACACTTACTACGTTTAAATATAATACCATGTGGGGATTGCACATGTGGTGAAGGTGAATCCTAATGAATTTGGAATTAGTTCAATTCGACGTATCAGATGTTATGGCGAGGACTGGTCCCAAGGCGTTTGGCTGCTTGCTTTAGTCATCCGAGGTCACAAAGGTGAAACAGTTTATCTAGGTAGCATGAATATATACAACGTACGTTCACATAAGATGTGTGGATTGCACATAGGCCTATTGTGAAGGTGAAGGTTTTGGTGTTAGTCCGAACCACAATGTCAATGTCACTGCTCTACTAGCTTACGATAATCCGATCACAAGTTATCTAAAATCACCAACCTTCATTATTGAGGTCAGGACAGATTCTCGGCAACCTACAATTTCTGTTACCGTAATGGAAAGTTTTCCCCTTCTCCGAGAACTGCATTTGGTGACCCACTTGGCCTCATTAAATATTTGACCCTTATTCAACTGTCATAACCGGAATATTAATTCTCTACTACGATACAAGCGATCTCAGTTGATCAATCTGTGGTAAGTTTTGAAACAGTTGGAAGAACACTATAATATTGATCCCTATAATGTTATATGTAATATTGGACATTGGCACCTCGTATCGGCAACATCCTTGAAATGTCTTCACCGTTACATCGGATAGAAAATGTGCTCACGAACAAACTCACACTTCATTATTGTGGTTAACGTGTGACTGACAGACCAGCATTAACTCAAATGTGTGAGGGAACATAATCGGATTGACACAACTTTTGCAGCAGTTGTGTACGGTGCGTGGGGATTTAGTCACAATGTTTTGGATTAGTTAAGGGGATATATTCGACCCATGACCGAATGTGTACTGCATGATGAAAAAAAACTGCTGGAATCCACCAGAGCCACCTCTCATGGTTACATTGACTGATTTATGTTGTTATAACACATACGGTATATGCTATGTTTATTCATGTTGAAGAAGAAGCTTATAATGCCCCAAGTGACATAAAAAAAACATGAAGTGTCAATAAAAAATGAACACCGCGAGGAATAACGATGCTGAGGTGCTTTCTTGTTGTAATGTGGTAGCTCACTGTAATGTTATAAATAAAGGCTACATACACTAGCTACTATAGAATATAATTGACGGAGTCTCAACTATTTACCTCTATGACTGCAATCGTATTTATTTGTATAGTGGTGTAACAACGACTGCATCAATAGACTACAGCGCAACAAAAGAGTCAGCATCAGTGAGCAGTTCTTCACTTATCTTAAACATCATTCGTATCATTCAAGTATCATGTATCATCCGTATCAAAAGAGAAAGCTCATGAGTTGATTATGTTTAAAGCGTCGTACGGAGCAATTCGGTACACTTATGATAGACTTTATGTAACACCTCATGTTCGGATCATTTAAACTGCGGCTGAATCTGAACTAAAGTTGACAACTTCAACTTACTTTGCACGACAGTGTGGTCCGATCTGACTTACCATTTATTCTGAGCTCGCAAAACCAGCTTTATAATTTTACCACCCCCATTCTCATCGGAGATTAATTATCGATATAATTCATGGTAATCGTGCCAAGTTTACCTGATTATGCCAATTTCATGTGAATTGACTACTCAATCTATTTGTGTCAATCTGATTTATTTTCACCAAGTTGAATTGAACTTTATTCTATGTTATGTATCTATCTTTTTGATTTGACTTTGCATATTAGATATAAAGCCAGTTTGGTTTGATTTATCCAGTTAGTACGCAGCTCTGTTTGTCTGTAATGGCCTATATTATGGTATCCCTGGCAGTGAGGGTAACATCAAAGCTAGTTAATAATTGCAATTTCAGAGAGATTGCTTGAAATTGTTCGCACCATGACTCGGCGCTTCATTCAAGTTCCTCTCTTCTTCTTGGGAGGAATTCTAGTTTTCTAAGTTTTTCGTGATAACTCCTGGTTATCTACCATACCCTGCTTTACTACATCTTTATAATTTTGTCTTTGGATAATAGTTTGGGCCTAGGACAATAATCCTCCGTCAGTCGAACAGTAGCGGTAACTACATGACGATGACGATGAAGTATTCGAATGACTGAGCAGTCACACTATACTGATTATAGCCATACACACGCGAAATAACACAGATATTGTCAGATCTGGAGATCTGCGAATCCGCACTGACCGTCATTGATTCGCCTGTGCCACTCCGATCCTCATCCGACGACAAGTCCATTCTCTCTGCTCAACCACTCAACAAGCACGTCTGCAATCACGCATTCAGTCATGCTGTACCTTCACTATGGAACAAACCGACGTCGTTCCTCCGAGACTCTTCATCAATAGCGTCTTTCGAGGCATCAAGGAAGACCTTTTTTATTCCTTGGCGAAGTCGAATGAATCCATGTAGTCTTGTCGTGTCGTGTCGTGTGTGTGTGTTTGAGCGTACTGCGTGTGTGTGTGTGTGTGTGTGTGTGCGTTTGTTGATGGTGGGAACCGAGGTCATTTGCCTTCCAACCGAGGTAACACCGACAAACGAGGAGTACCTCGGTTAGAGAAATATATCGGGGGCGCTATTTGCCAATCCAACGATGGTGGGAACGTGTTTTTAAATCGATTTGAGCAACTTCCCCCATTGGCATGCTACAGTCATATCTTATGGAACGCGAAAGCGGCAACGATATTTGGTAAATTTATAAATTTGGTAACAACTCAACATGTGGTGATAACAACTTGACGTGTGGTGACAACACATTTCATGCGATGGCATTACGCTGTAGGGTAATAGAATAGTGTAAATTCATTATTCGGCAACGAGCGATGACCCTATGTGGTGATAAAGATACAGCGTGTAGTGGTAACTAAAGAGCATCATGTAGTGATATCAAAGTTTGTTTGGCAACGTGAAATGACAATCTGACAATGTGGTGATAATAATGCAACAGTGGGTGAATAAACGACATAATGTGGCGGCATAAACAATCCTTCGGTAATATCTTATGACAATGCGGTGATAACAACACAGCATGTGGTGATTAGATGGGGCCGTTTGATGACATAAATCATCGTTCAATAACATCTTATGACAATGTGGTGATAACAACACAACATGTGGTGATTACATAGGATTGGTTAACGACATGACTAATCATTTGGTAACCTCCGATGACAATGTGGTTGTATCAATGCAAAACTGGGTGATTAACGACATCATGTGTCGGCATTAATACTCGTTTGGTAACATCTGATGACCGTGAATGACCGGTGCTAAAAATGTGGTGGTCTTGTAGAGTGTAGCTGGATAGTGAACATAAATGGAGGAATTATACTTATTCGAACCATTATATAGCCTATGTCGTGTTTCTCAATGAATGACAGGTCGCAAAAGCGCCCATTCGAATTCTTCCGTCCACTCAATTTTGGGTTCAATTTTGTTCACCAGTTCCATGAACAGACGAGAGAACGGTCGGGCGTTTCTCTGTGACCCGTTTTCACAAGGCGGGCTGTCGGCTCTATCATAATCATTGAATCACGCACCTGTAAATAGTACCCCCTGGCCCATTCGTTGAATATTTGTTGAATACCTAAACACTGGTGTTGAATCACTGAGCACAAAACCTTTTTGTTTCAGATTTGGACGGCCAAAACGCTGACGCTAAAAATGTTCAGAACTCGATTCTTGAACATATAGCCGGCTTGAGCTGGAGTTCATCATACGAATACCTCCTTGGTTACTTGGTACATCAATGATTTAAACGTTTGGAGCGCCGTAGAATATAGAGTGTTGAACGTAGTGCTTGAATTATGAAAAGTTCTAAATTCTAGAACGCTCGTTCACGGGAATTGAGCACAGATGTTCAGAATTAGAACACTGGTATTTCGATTCTGAACAATGGGTATATTGAGTTTGAACATTGCAGACGGATTCCGGCTCTTGAGTAGCATACTCCACAAACAGTCGAAATAGGCCTATGTGGTAAGGATGTTCAGATATGTGCAGTGGCGTCACAATAATAGTTTGCAGGGGCCGGGTCGAGGTACCCGGAGTGCGCCCCTCTCCTCCAAACAAACATGCTCATGAGGTAATAGGAACACATCATTTGGCGATCGAAGCAAATGGAAAAGCAACATGATTAATAACAAAATAATTAGGATAGACATGTTAGATCGTTTTCAAATTTGAATTTCTGTCACAACCTCTCATTTATTTCTCCTGCCATTATTTAGTATTTTTTGCCCCCTGAAAAAAGTATCGCGTACCTGCATCTTGCGCCCCACCCCTAGTTTGTGCAGAAGAGGGCAACTGCTCCTCCCCAGGCTCGAGCCTAGACCCCTCTGAATACGCCACTGAATACGTGTCTGAGCGGTAACAATTGTGTAGAGTGTTCAATATATATTATTTCGCATGTTCGAAACGTGTATTGAGCACCAAATTTGAGTTTTACACCCCATCATGACTTGCCACAAGCTTATGTGTAGGTTCCCTGCTGTACAGGCACTACATGGGAAATCCCAAGAAACTGATTTCGAAATACCACACGGACGGGCGGGCGAGAAAATTCGCCACATGAGCGATCATGACGGTGTAATTGTATAAACTCCTGACTGTCGTCTGTCGGTCTGTTCGCCCTCGGACGGCCCACCCGCGTCCGCTCCGGCCTCGTGGAAACAGCTCAATTGAAAATAACAGTGATCGAAAGAGCTACGAACACTTTATAGAGATAAGTTCAGATGAACGATGTACTATGATATTTCACAAAAGAAAACATCAATAGAATCCTAGATCATAAGATACGCAATTCAATTGATTCATACTTCCATTCACCTCGCTAAAAGTACTGCACGTTAAGCCTGTGTAAACGTACACCGTTACACTTTACCACAGCATAGGAATCTCCGGTCGAAAGAATCGAAATCTCGAGACGAACAACATCGAAATCTGGGAATGTCGAAATATCGACATGACCCTTCTAAGCCACGGTATCACAAGCTGGCTGCATGTCATCAAAACTGTTTTCTTGTCACCGCACGGCGTGTAGTTATCACAGGCTCGCCGCTGCATGTCATCAAAACAGTTTTCTTGTCACCACACGCTCAATTGTTACCACCAAATATTATAGTTGCCGTTTTCGCGACCGAGGCGCACGAAAACGGCAAAGGGGAAAACTATGGTCAACCGCGTGGGGCACTCACGGGGTTACTGGCTCACCTGAAAGCCCGGAAATGATGGGAATTTGAAAGAAATGCATGGGATTAGCTGATCTTCTGTATGTACTGGAAGAACGAAATACGTTTTCGGGCGCGTATCCAGGGGGCGTGCTGTCAACGGGAGGGGAGGGTGGGTGGAGACTGGAGGGGGAGGGGGGGGGGGGGGCTGAAAAGGAAGGAAGGAAAGGCAAAATAGGAGAAAGGGAAGGAAAAGAAGCCAATGACAGAACAGAAAATGGAACAGGAAGAAAGGGATGCGACACAAGTGTGGGTATTGAACCCAGTCACTTTCCTTATTTTTTCACCGCCTAGGCCAATTTTGACTGTTTGTAGCCTGAGAGTATAGCTATTCGAGCGCCTGAAGCATGCTTATAGGGTTCAAATTCAATATACCCCGTGCTCAGAATTACAATTCCAAGGGTGTCCAATTCTTCAGCGGGCCATTCTTGCGAACTGATATTGACTGGAAAAGGAAAATATACAAAACAAGCGCAATCGTAAACGTTTTTTAGCGGCAGCTGTCATTGGCAATTCCCACTTTCGGACCCCCCGACGGGGTCCGTCATTGGTCCGTCATCTACTGACTTCCAATGACAGAGGGGTACCGTCAGTGTCCGCCAGAAAACCGTCACACAACACATTTTGGGAGCGTCATTTACTGCCATGGATGGATTGCATGCGCGCGCAGTACGTACACTAGCTGGGCCTGATTGAGGTGCGTCATGGGGACCCGTGTTCCCGGAGGTTGTACATCAGCTTTCCCATTTTTGCGGAGTCATTTTCCAGCAGTTGTGAGTCACAATTCAGAGCAGTGGGTGCGTCATGTCACCAAGTTATTTACCCCACATCGGTAAAGTGACTGTCCACTCCCGGGGGTCGGTTAGTGGAAATTGCAAAAGACAGCTGCATTATGGTGGGCAAACACCGTTGGCCTATGTGGTAAGTCCGAATTGTCTGAATGGCCGCCGGGGAGGGGGCGAAAGTGAAAGCCGGTCTCAGAACGATCATCAAGTTCCAAACCGCGTAAATATGCGATCAAATCTGTTGCGTAAAAGAAACCACATGGCTGCCGGGTAGGGTCGTATGGGGCGAAAAGGGATTTGGTCTCAAAACGATCGACACGTTTCGGAACGCGTGAATCCGCGATGAAGTTGCTTCGAGATATTCCAAATGACCGTCAGTTGGTCTCAAAATGATCGCCACGTTCCGAACGCGTAATAAACGAAATATGCAACAGATTCAGTTTCGCCACAATCCAAGATGGCCGCCGTCAGAGCAGGATGGCGACGCCCACTTTTGAACTCATCCAAGACTCCTGGAGTGCGGACATGTGTGCCAAGATTCGTGTCAATCGCCGCTTCCAAAAATGTACGGTTCCAAATTCATTCGCGAACGTGACGAATGGATGAACGGATGAACGGACGAACAGACGTACGGAGAGACATGATGACTGCTAGAGCTGTTCAGCCGCAGCTATTAATAGGTCTATTTATTATTCATTATTGAAACTGATACAAAATAATAGGAGCTGCTATATAATTAAAATGTCTCCATATATGTCGAGCATAAACTCACATATTTCCATAAATAAAACTAATCGTAACATGATGATGCTTGCCTATATAGCCACAGGATGCGTTGTTATCACTGCATTGTCATTCAGATGTTACCAAACGATTGTTTATGCCGACACCTGATGACGTCTAATCAGTTCCAGAGCTGTAGTCGAGTCCACTGAATCCGAGTCCGAGCCGAGCCGAGTCCAGCACTGCCCGAGTCCGAGCCGAG
>JAUOBX010308713.1:0-17271 GCA_032360705.1 Eupentacta quinquesemita
ACGGGCTTGTGTAGATAAGATTTTGAACATGGTCAACTACTTCAGATGAGACGTAAATTACAGTCCCACGGGAGCACACATCTATCATACCTTTACATTAATCACAGACACTATTCGATGGAATAGGGTGAGAGTTTACTGGTGTCTATCCACATAAATTTAAACCATTTTAAGTCAGAATACATGTTTTTATCGAACACTTGCAATCCGATGTGACTTTTACAAACATCCGCGAATTAAGTCATCAGGGGTAACGTTGAAACAGTTGCAATGATTGAGAGTAAGCAAGGAGAGATAAGCACTGCGTAATGCCGCTTTGTGGTCTCTCATGTCCCGAACAAGAGAGGTGCAACCTGAATCTCGCGAACACAATGAGATTGCGTGACGAAAGTGAACGATTGAATAAATGTGGGTTCCTCACCAACTGTTGATGCTCTGGTGTACACCTAATAGTCTCCAACTACGTGCAGCTCTCACAACGTATGTTTGACAAATGGAATTGAACGGATAACAGGAGTCGGCACACTTCCTGGAATGATAATTGAATAAATATCGTTGGAAGTGCTCCACGCTGCTGTAATATGCTCGATTGGTTACTAAAACAGGCTCTCATCATATGTGAAAGTGGGGAGAGCAATCTTATTATCGTATTGAATACCCAATTGGATGAATAATTCCATCATAATAATCCAATCTCTGCCTGCTTTGTGTGTTTAACGATGTACATGGATATGAAAGGTGTTCATCCGCTCTTTGATTAGGTCATATAAACACTTGGTACCACACAAAAAACGCTATAAGCCCTAATGCCTTGCTCATGTGTCTTTGAATATAGCCTTAGATTCCTTTGATAATACCTTTTCATCAACAATCGTATACCTAACCTATAGCTTGTGTCTCATTTCAGACAAGTTTGCACTTTACTTGACCGAGCATCTTGAGAAGCCAGGGAGCTAAGAGGCTGAGTGATTCCACGACTCTATACCTGTGACCTCTGACTTCGAAACCTGCAGAATGGTTCATTAACTCATTAACTCTGGTTTACACTTTCAATAAAGTGTTCCCATGATAAACTATTCCTTTAATGGATGCGGATGACCTCCGACCTGACCACAAGATAATAGGGTTTATATACTCATAATCTTGAGCATACCAACCAAGTATGACCATTCATTCAGGTGGGGTCACGTTATTGTATTTACTAGCCAGAATCGTGCAACATAACACTCTTTCACAACTTCCCATTTTTTCAACAATGACACGCGGTCTACACCTGAAACAATAGGGTTCCTGTATCCCCCATGAGGAAAATACACACCAAATGTCAGCTTGACAATGCCAGTCATTCTTTCAGTCAGACGTTGACCTCTATAACATCGTAAAACCTGACACCATAACAATAAGATTATTGTATATATCCATCATGGGAACATACGTACCAATTATTAGGTTCATCCATCAAGTTATCATGTTAACAAGGTAAACATAACCAATATATTAAGTTTCCACAAATTTCCGTTCCAAGCGATTCCCGGTGAACACTAAAAACAATAGGCTTCTTTTACTCCAAATAAGAGAGCTACACATCAAATTCCAGCTTGATAAAGCCAAACATTCCGGACATATTGAATTTACAAATATAAAGACTTTGACCTCTAGTGATCTCACACGACCTTCGACCTGACCCCAAACAAAATAGTTCATGTGTTGAACATGGGGAACATACAAATCACGTATGAACTCCATTCATCCAACCGGGGTGGATTCATGATGTTTATACACGCCAGAATTGGCCAAAATATATAATTTCATCCTGGACTCATCGTGTTCACAAGGACTTTACATGTGTCCAATATTGACCTCAGATGACCTCTGACCTGACTCCAAAACAATCGGGTCCATTTACTCACCATGAAAAACATACCTACTCGTTATTAGCATCATCCATCCAGGAGGGGTGGACTTATCGTATTTACAAGTAAATAATGACAGAAATATAGATTTTCCAAATTTTCCATTCTCCTCCAAAATGACACACAATCTACACCAAAATAAAAAAGTTCCTGTGGACTACCCATGTGAAATCTACATACCTGAATTGCAGCCTGATCAGACCAAGCACTCTAGACTTATCGTGTTTACAAGAAATTCAGATTTTGACCTCTGACCTCTGGCCCGACCCTGGAACGATAGGGTTTATGTACGCATCATGCTGAACTTACCTACCAAGTATGAGCTTCCTCCATCTGGGTGGGATAAACTTATTGTGTTCACAAGCCTAAGTTGATCGAAACATCGACTTTTCACAATTCTACAATATTTCCCTACACAAAAAATCGCAGCTTGAACAAGCCAGGTATTTTGGAATCATCGTGTTTACAAGGATTCCAGATATTGACATCGCGAAATGGCCCATTTTTCCAGAGGCGCTGACTCATACTCTAGCATAATGAAGATGATGGCTAAAATAACCAGAAAGCTATGAGGCTCTGATGTCCTCAGCAGTAGGGATCATGTACTTCAATTTATGAGGAACCCACAACAACAAAATTTCTTGTAATTTCCCGCTCGAACAAGGCATTCCGCACGTACAGTGATAACACGATTTTCATACTTTGACCTCTGTTGACCTAAGATGTTATATGATCTGACCCCAAAACAATACGAATCACATATTCATCACCCAAAATATACGAGGGTCAGCCAATCATGATTTCAGGTGGGGGTCAAGTTCTCATGTTAACAAGCTAGAATCGGTCACACTTTGCTATTTTTCGCCTCCAAATGACCCGATCCACACAAACCACAATAGGGTTCCTGTACCACCCATAAAGGAGCTTCATACCACATTTCAGCCGGATTGGACCAAGTTCTGGACTTATGCTCTTAACAGTTTTTTCAGATATCGACCACTCTTGACCACAGATGACCTTTGACCTGACCCTCAAACAATAGGGATAATGTGCTTATTTGGGGAACACACATACTAAGTATGAGCTTGATCCATATTAGTAGGATGAAGTTATCGTGTCAACGAGTCAGGCATTACATAAATACAAACACACACCCACACGCACACGCACACACACCCACACACCCACACACACAAGTATACTGTCATGACTGCAAATATTCCTTAGACTTCGTCAATAATTCAAAAGGGGGAACGTGGCTATGAGGCAACGGATATAAATGTTGTCTGCGTTTGTTATGATATTGATAATCTAAACGTAATCGAAAATTCAGAAGATAAGGCAAAAACCTTTTGGTTAGAAGGGAATATCATATTGGTGTAATCATCTATAATGTATATGAATATGAATAGTGAACAAAAAAAACGGGGAGGAATGTGATTCGAACGATCTTTAATTTTACCCAACCTGTATTATTTAGCTTAGCCGGCTGAACAACCTTGTTTACGACATGGAATTCTGCAAAATAGAACAATACCACAATTTAATATCAGTGATGTTTCCAGTTACCTTGTGCAATGTATCATAATCAAAGTAATAATAATCTCGCATAACATAACCTTTCAAATATTCATCACAAACAACTCAGTATAATGTAATAGAGCAATGGTCCCGGCTGACAAAACCTTTTTGATCCAAATTTAGTGCCCTTGAAGGAACTCAAGTTTCCTTGAGAATAATGGACATTTTTAGTGGCGGTAATCCCATGAACTTCGGTCACGTCATGAGCAGCAGGATTCGAATACACGCGGGGAACAAGGACATGTTTCCCATGAATGCAGAGAAAGACAAAGTATTTGCTTACAAAAACTGCACATGAACATACACAGGAGTAAACATACGAAGATACGTGCAAAAATGAATATCAGGACCATGAGCAAGATATTGCAAAATTCTGTTTTATGAATACGTTTTAATTATTATACAACCCTGCAGTATGCTGTTTGTATCCCTCATATTTGACACTCGGCCATAGTTCACATGCTTTTACCCAATCCATAAAGCCCATGATTGTGTACCAGCTTCCTGTCCCCATGAACTAATGGATGAGAAGGCCTGGTAGCATCGATGTGATAACATTTGCCTATATACTATATTGTACTGGTTCAAACGAGTAACACATATTCTATACCTATATTATATATAGGCAAAGAAGCTGTCACCTGTAGGATTCTCGTACATTGTTTCAGAACAAATTGGCAGGAGGAAGGGTAAAAAGCATGGTGATTGCTTGACTGTCATAACTACCCTTGAGTCTACCCAAACGTAATTTGTTTCATTGTGGGAACTATTCCTAGCAAATATGCCCCCATCCATCCAGATACTGTTATTTTTGCTTGATCAGCGAATCACAACCAAGCTGAGTCTTTTTTAGTTTCCCAGTTTCAGAACGGACATTACGGCCCTCACCTTTGCAAACAATCATGTACGTATGTAACAATTACGATATTGTCTACAACATTACCTTTTTCATGGGAAGCACAGACCAGTCACCACACAAGACACGATAGCTAGGCAACTTCTTTTGAAATAGAAGTTTTTTGTTAATGAAGTAGCTCTTACCCAGGGAGGATGTCAAGGATTAGAAGAAGAAGGGAGAAACTTTCCATCCTGAATACTGGAGTTATGATGGAATGTATTTTCTTGGTTGAACTCATGACCAGACGTTGCTAAACTCGGAAATTTAACAGAAAGTGACCATCACTTCTTACCATGTCACATGCATCATCCTCAGCTCTTAATACTAGGAAGCAAAATGACATTGTCATTGTTGACTTCTCAAAGGTGTTTTAACGGAGAGTACAAGGAAGTTGTCGGCTTTTCAAACCCCCTTGATGGCCGGAAACTGCACTTCCCGTGTGTTTTAAGCAAGAAAAAGTACAACCCTCATTTCGAAATTCTCCCCGCTCCTTGGAATAGCTCCCCCCAATCACTTTTCATTTTTCATCGCCACTGGGTTTCAGCGTTTGTTATGTAGTCAAACCCAGGAAGTGAAGTGCTAATCAAGAAGTGGAACCACCGAGCGGGGAGAGGATATTTGCTTCGCAATCTTCACATATCGCAATTGAGCGATCTAGTGAACACCTAAGCTGGAATTTCTAGACATTTTGTGTTTGTATTTTCTTGGTAAGCATGGGGATTTGGAGGCTTTGCATCCACCTTCCCACCATACATGGACACATATCCTCCCTTCCAACCGTATGCGAAGGAAGAGAAAACACATGGTCAACAATAATATAATTCCTAAAATAGCTCTTTTATTGTGATCCAGTCTCACAGAAACGGATGAGTTAGTCCTGTGAATATATAGAGGATTCAAAGATTCACATGTCATGGCAAACTTCAGCTCGAGTGTGTTACCCCGGGTAATGAGTGACATGGGGTGGGTGCTAAGGGGAAGGGGTGTCCCCCCCCCTCCGCTCTGAGAAATTTTACTATTTTCAAATGGCCCCAGATGCAAACTGGTGCAATCTAGCACATCGAAGCACCCAGTTTGTTCATGAAAAGATGACTCTCTGCAAGGAACTCATTAACTATGATTAAATTCAAATTTATTGTGGAAATATGCCCCTTTCTGTTGAGATTTTTTAAAGTTATGAATGACCAACGCGCCCATTTTTACCAAGATCGGATAATATCATGATCACTTTGTTTGGTGAAAATGTGCCCCAGTCTCCCCTTTGGGAAGTTTTTCATTTCTGAATGGCCTCGGATGTGAACAGGTCCAATGATGCCCGTCCGAGCACCCAGCTAATTCCGGAAATGATGATGACTCTCTACTAAGAACAGATGATATGCCTTTTATTATCCATTTTCTTAGAAAATGGGCAAAATTTGCCATCGCCCCTCCCTATTTCGGAAATTCTACAATTTTCAAATGGCCTCAGAGGCAAACTTGTGCAATATAGCACATCTAAGCGCCCAATTCATCCTGAAAATAATCATGAATTACTCCCAAGACCCACGATCTGATTATCTGCGATGATGTGCCCCTACCCATCGGGAATTCTTTTACAATTTTCAAACATTTTAAGATGGAATTTGGTGCAATGTGGCATATTTGAGCACCCACCTTGTTTTGGAAGTATCATTGCCTTTTAGTTATTTCACAAAGAACAGAGGATATTATGACATAATTTCGTGTACAAATGTGCAAATATGCCCCCTCCAGGGGGAACATGTTATGTTTTAGATGGCCTAGAAGCAAACTGGTGCAATGTAGTCTAGTGCCACATGTATGCACTCAGCTCGTTTTGAAAATAATCATGACTTTTTACCAAGACCAATGATAATATGATCTGTTATATGGCTGCAGGCCTGCGTGAGAGTTACAGACTTACTGAACGAGTCTATGAGGCCATTGGGAATTGTGATGCACTAAATCAAAACAGTAGGCCTACTCATACGGCTTGACCCAAATCCAGCGCGGCGGCACGGCGCCCTGTGTGGACGTTCCTTCACATCAATATTTCCGTGTTGCCCTCATTAGCTGAGCGTGTGCACAGTATATGGGTCAACAACTCAACATTATACTTCACGGTCCTGATGGTCGTTGAAAAGTGATTATATACGAGCTGTGTATTTATTTTGAATATGCATTTTCGTTCGGAAAATGACAATAGTGCACAGGAAAACACCAACAATCCGTTGAAAATATTCGGTCCGACCGAGGAGGGGGGTGGTCGTACGAACCCTGCGAGCCCCTCCTGGCAACGAGTCGTCAGCAGTTGCTTTTCAAGATGAACCATTATGGCATGCGGGGTCAAATACCAGAATGGGTTATCGATTTCGTTCCTACATAACTTGTAGTTGAGAGTGCCACCTCATTTGAGGCCCCAGTTACCAGTGCATAGTGTACCGCAGGGCACTGTCCTTGGCCCTATTCCCTTCTTGTTGTACATTGATGGTCTCCCCGGAAATATTACATTAGACTACTATTTCTATATTCCGATGACTATTCCACTGTGTGTAGTAATTTCTGACGCAGTTCAAAGACTTTTGCAACATAATTCAACTTTCTTGAGGTATGTGATTTCACTCTAAGAAGTGCAACGTCATGACATGTAGTCTCTCGATGTATAAAGTACCGAACTAGTGACGTCACGATCAGCTGTTGCGCGCCAGAATCCCTCGCACGATCGGTACACGTGCTGTTGCTTACAGTAGCCTACTGGGACGTTGTAATTTCACGAGAATATACAGCATCTTGTATTTATTACAACTTCCTAATCCCCCAGGATAGTTGTAAACCATGAAGAAAGTAATTCAAGCATATGCTGATCACACGTCCGATGTAAACGAAGCGTATATATATTGACACATCTGATAATGCAATGGAGTTTTGTTGAAAACGTACCGTGAATCTCGATACTTGCTCAGGATAGATCATGTCAGTCAGTAGTCACTCCAGCGCACATATTGCTCCAGGTACGATGGGGTGGATATCGAGCACCATGTATTTTGAGACCAACATATATAACGTATCACTGATATAACTCATAGCAAGCCGTGGTTCATAGTAGCAATAAGGACATGAATAATATTCCGCAGTGGGAATCTCTTCATCTCGTCGCTCCAACTTACAGCTGTAATGTTTAAAAAAATGTTTCATTGTCATGTTGACCTTGCTCCCTCTTCATATATCAGCAATTACGGCGAGGACCAGGTCGAGTCACTACGAAAAGTTTAGACAACTTCGGGCCAATACTGATTATCATTTCTTCCCAAGAAATATTCTTGTCTGGGATGACCTACCAGCATATGTTGCTGAAGCACCCTTTCTGAATATATCCAATAAATGACTAAACGAAAACACTTTATAATTCCTCAACACATCCACTACACAGTACGGTAGATGATAGCCTAGGACTGACTGCTACGACAGCCAGGCAGGTTTAGGCTGGATACCCGATTGCAGTGTTTGTTCTATTTCATCTTCCATTTCTTCTTTTTTATGCTTCCTATCTACGGATGCACACATCGTCGATAATGGATTTTGTTGTTATCGCAAGACGTGTATCAAAGAAGAAGAAGAAGAAAACAAAGTTTGTCACGTTTCCCACTGGGATCAATCCCAGTGATAAACGCTGTCAGCATCGCCAGTTACATATGCGTACGCTGGTTCTCTGCATCGAGTGTTGATCTTTCTAGGCCAAGGACGTCTTGTTAGAGAACGCAGGGGGCCTCAAGTGCCAAACATACCCCGGAGGAATCGAAGCAATTAGACAGATTGCTTTCGATATTGAGCTGGGCAGTAGTAAATCTGCGAAGTAGGCATATTCGTACTCCCTCGAAGCATGGAAAAGATAGTATCGGTTGGGTGAGGTGCTACACTAAATGCACTCTGGGCTAATTCAGTGAGACGATGATATTGTACATTTTCGTTTATTTTCTCCCTCGTATATCCGTTTGAAATTGTTCGCATATAGAAGATCATTCGTATTGCCATGTTGGAGGGGTAAACTCGAAACGTTGCAAGTATTGTCGCTTTTCGCATAGTATCAATCATGTTTTCGTTCTGTACATAAAATTATTTTTAGCATCTGAGTTAATCAGTTTTGAAAGTTAGCGAGCATTACACACTCTGTCAGCCGCAACTGCTTAGCTGAAGCGGATCAGATGAAATTTAGGGGAAAATAAACCCTCTGCCTCATAACATAGTTACACCATGTGAAATTTCATCCGAACACTGAATGCATTATAACGCTTCATTGTTTATATATATTAGCGAGATGACAGGTAAATGTTTCAATCCGGTAATTGGCCGATGTGAACCCATGATCACGGAGCAAGAGTACATTCACTTTCCCCTACTTATACTTTGGAAAAGATGGCAAGTGCGACATCAGTTACGAAATACACGTTAACGTGAATAGAATGAAGCATGTAGTCTACTACTATAATTGAATGTTTGTGGTTTTAGCTCTTCTCCTGACACCAACAGCGAGCAAACTTCTTACTCGTTGCCAAATAGTCTGGTAACTGTTTCCGTGGAAGCCTACCACTTCAACGAGTAATGTGATGATGATGATGATGATGAATTTGGCGTCCTATTTGCGCCGTGAGCAGAATAGGAATTAACACATGGAAATGAAGCGGTGCATTTTCCAAGAAGTTAAAAAACTCATTGAGAATTTGATATGGTCCTCCGGACTGCCATTGTGGTACAAAAAAGGAGAAAATACATTAGCATACATTTCCTCTATAAAATAGTGCCAGTACTGTACTTGTTTAGATCTGATCCTCATGGCAGCACTGAGGGAAACGTGTCAAGTACATTGACGTGGCCTCATAGTAACACTTTAGGCGAGGGGTATGATGATGATGAAGATTCATCAATTCTAGAACGTTCATAGATAGTAAATCAAATGAATATGGACGCTGAGGAAATTGGGTCAGTATTGTGAGTCAAACTAATGAACCAGTAATGTCTACACTTAATGTTTAAACGTGGTTCCGATTCATGTTAATCACGGACACCTACGACTATAGAAGACAAGAGTAACGGCCAGATGCATGTGAGCTACTTGTTTTGGTTACTTTTTGTGAACAACATCAGGGGTTGCGCGATATGACAACACATATGTAAGCTATATAATCCTCAATTCACTCTTAACGAACTCTTGACAACTCGGTGTGATACCACGCTAATACCGACACATAAGTATCCAGTCAAACCTGATTGATTCCTTTTTTCTTTAATTATTAGTGCTTCGAAAAGGTTGCATATTGTAATTTCGATCAAGGTTTGAGTTTTCAGCACAATCATATGATAATTGAGGCAGAAAATTACATTGATTGTGACGACAAACGCTCTCATATTATCCACCGGGAGACACCACTGGGAGTGAGACTATCGTATCACAAATCATATCATCATCTTCCTCACACACACCTAAATATCTCGATGATAGCCTTACTAGGCAAAGGACATCCAATTAACGACGAATGAGTCTCGGTGGTGAAGGAAAGCCGCCGGGGAATCGAAACAATTACACAAATTGCTTCTGATAAGGATTGATACTTAATGGTATTTTCGCTATCATACGCCGGATACCCGGAGAATAGTCTTCAGATAGCCGGGATTTTGGAGGACGAGTTGGGGTTTCTCACGTACAAAATGTCGTTAATTCGTGCAGGGGAAAGAAGATCTCCTTATGAGAGTATAGGATCTGTCGGATAATATGTTATATGTGGGTGATCCGATATTTGTGTGATAGGCTATACCTCAAAAACGGATATTGATGTTGGTCCAGTTATTTCTCACTGGCCATGGTATTTAACTCTTTTGAGACATCTCTCCAAGAGACAGATTGGTATCAGATAGTAATAATCTGTATTAAAAACACATAATATTTGCCGTGATTATACGTGATCGCTCCTACTAATTGCCAAACATCCCTCCATGGGCGACTCAAACGAAATACAAATGCCAGTGCCATGACAGCAATATGGAATAGGGAGCATAAGTAATTTGATTGTGATTTGATCGCTACAGGTTCAGGAAGCCACTGGAGGCTTATCAAGGAACGTGCTGATCGTGGATAGGTACCGCCTGACTAGTGCTCATATGATAACGGGGGGGTACTGTAATCAATCCCAACCTACTTCCTGGAACGTCATTATACTCCCATCCGACGGACGATCAGTGTACCTAGGATCTAACCACTTTCTCAGATCCTGGAGGCGCGGAATTTTTCGTTTTTGTTTCCGCTCAAGTTCAACCACGATAACTGGGTATAGCTAATGATGATACTTATTGCAACTTACCTCGAAACAACCCCCATAATTACCATAATTACACAGCAGAGCCTGGGCATCAAGACTCTGCCATGAGTACAGCCACCTCTGGAGAAACGCCCGACAGTGAATGCGGGAATTCAATCTGGAATAATCTGGAATCTTGGTATTGTCGAGCGTCACTAAAACTGCTCGGCTACCCTTCCGTCAGTGGTATGGTATATATTGTGAATATATATTGTTTCAATATACAGCCTACTTTTAAACATGGTAAGTTGAATCCGACCATTTGTTAGAATCTTTTCGGACAGTATCTACTTAGTAAGATGTAGCTGGCCCCAATTGCAGCAATGACAAATACTGTTACTAGCATCTGACATCTATATTCATGACAATTAGGCTCCTCTTACGCAAGGAGTAACGTGACACATCTGATGTCAACTGTGGTGCGATTTGGTCCTTCGGTTTGAGTGTAAGATTAACCCTTTGAAGGGGTTTCATAGACAACTACAGCCCACCTAACACTTGGCAAATCCGTTCATTTTCATTGGATATGCCACAAAATATACCATAGTCGGCGCTTGAAAGCATGCACTTTTTAATACTGCTATGCAGGGATTAGGAAGAACTATGAGAGGACATTATCCACAGAGGGAGAGGGGCCATGTTTGAGGCAGTACAACATGAAAATGAAATAGTATGTAAAAACTCTCAGTAAAATAAACGTTATCAAGTGATCGCGATTTAGCCGAGATTTACCAACTATCGTTCTCAGTCCAGACATAGTTCTCCCTCCACCTTATTTGTTTTCTTCCTCCTTTACTTCCAGGTCCACCTGTGGTTAAAAGCAGTCGGAAGTAACTACCTGACGGATATATTCCCACTTGCATTTTCGTTCCCGAAACATCGGAAAACGTTTCTGTGAGATGGAAACATTCTCCTGGCATTACTATACCCTGATACCATTTGAATGAACATTTTATCTGCGAATGGAAAGCAGCCGCGGCGTGGTGGAAACATACCGCATAAGGGAGATCTACATCCAATTGCTCCATCTATATTAGATCGTTGCCATAAATTAAATTGGATTATGCATACACTTTTCCTCGAGTTCCACCGAATGGTGCCATACCCTCGAGCAACTAAGGATAATCTGCTCGAGTCCAGTTCTGGTACCTAGGGCGGTACCGAAAAAACGGGTCAAGTACATCTGTGAGGTTTTCAACTGCTATTTAAAGTTGAGTGTGGTTGGAGGTGACGCATATTCTAATGAAATCCGACTATGCCTCATTCAAAGAATATGTCGAGATCTCTCTAAACAATCTGTCGCCTAATTGGTCTACTGACGGATCTGCATTTTTGTCGAATTTCAGTTGGATAGATGTTTTGCCTGATATCAAGGCGTAGATTCCAATAGTATTGGTCCCGGAGTCCAACAACCGACGGTTTTACGAAAGAACCCATCGTGTTTTGACGAATCCATTTTTTGGTTCAAATTTGCATTTCGCATAGTGACCAATGTAAGTTTAGTCGATACGTAATGCAAAGTCAATGTCACCATAAACTCCGATACTCTTGAAGAACAGCAAATTTCCGCGTAGTGACAAAACTTTCAAAAAATGATGCGATCAAAACAAGTCGTTTCGCGTAGTGACGAATGTAGGATTCGTCAATATGCAATACAAAGTCAATTATTCCTGAAAAGCAGTGAATTACATTTTTGCATATTAGCGATGTGACGAATCAACTGTACATTAGTTCGAGTCTTGGCGAATATCTTCAGAGTATAAAATTATATTGAAAATGTTCGTTTCGCCGACCATATAACGTACCGAACCCCCCTACACGAGAAGTAACATTTCCTTACATTAGACATAGCTATTTCAAAGTAAAAAAATCCCCCAAATCAACCTTTTGTATATTCTCCACTATTTTGTTAGAGTCAACACAAGCATGCCCATGATTGTATAAACAAAATGAGGAGGGCGGATGAGGAAGGTTAACGGGGGGATTCGGCGAATTGGTGAAATCAGTGAAAAATATATACATTAGTGAATTGATTTGGGAAATAATAATATTATTGTAATTTCAACACGAACACTGTCCCAAGTTACCTCTTAAACGGTACATGAACACGGCGAAGAAGCACTACGTAGAGTACAGTTCTTGTTGATATGCTTTCTACATTGCAGCAGCCCGGCATATCAATTTCTTCGCCACTTCTATGGTTAAACTCCCTCTTTCCAATATCAACTCTATATTATCCACGAACTGTCCCTATACCCCTACAGTTTATAACTTTGTCGGCCGTTCACCTATAATGGAATACATTATAATAACAAACTGCTGCAATATCTGTGTAATACATTCGACGAATATTGTCGATATCAATGTACGAAGCGAAATTGTATTCTATGCATATTAATTGGGAACTGGACAGACGTTGTCATATTTTCATCTCGGATCAATTGCAGTGGTCAAGACCACCGCTCTCGTCAGTTACTCTCTACACAGGCTGATCTTATCAATCAAGTGTTAATCTCACTAGGCCGAGGAGATCCCATTAGAAGAGACAATAAGACATGTTAGTCTTAAGTGACAACACACAAAAAAACAAGAAATCGCAGCAATTAGACGAATTATTCGGATGCAATTCGTCGTACTTCGTAAGCCTGAAAGAATCAATATTGGTATAGGGGTTCCATTTGCAACAAATTCCTATTTAGTGACGCAGACAATTACATTTTGAAATTATGAATTAATTTAATGGAAATGTTTCGGGTAAGCTACGGTTTATATTTCACAGCCATTTTGGAGTTCTCATTAATATTTCAGTATTACAAACTATGGTTGTGGGAAGAGTCACCACTTGAGTTATTTCATGGGTATTCTTGGGGATTGTAATCACTATCCTCTTGTATATTTGTCCATGTTACACGTTATTTAGTGTAAGAAAAACAGGCACTGGAACAACAGTGGAGATCGACCCCATCTACTTCTGTCATCGTATTGGGTCACTAAAAGAAAAATTATTTCAGGACATGTTGCATATGAGATCACTACCTACCACAACATGAGAATGTAAGATCATTGAGATCCAACAACTTGTACAATGTTGTGGATAAACCTTACTCCGTCAGCTAATCCCCACCGAAGTGAAGACTATAAATATATGATGTTTCTCAATGGCAGTGACTAATCAGAATTCATCTTCCCTGCGCATCACTTGATTAATCTATTTCAAAGCAGACTATGTGTCGAATGACTGACTTCTCCTGAGATTTGATATTTATATCAACTGTTCTTTGCCAATTGCAAGGCCTAAACAGTCACCAGTATGTGATTTGTCATAGAAATCATATGTAAATCCCCTGTCACAAAGTTATGGTTCATAAGTCAACAATAACAGCGCACCATGGATTGAAAATATAATATATGATCGATTGGAGTTATTGGCATCATATCGCAGAGTGCACAACTACAAGCGTTGCTGCAGTGTATAATATAGGCCTGACTGTACAGTAAAAAAATCAATGCTTGGCAGAAGCAGAAGCCAATCGAACTTTATCTTTCAGGACATTGTATATCAACCTTAATTAGTGTAATTGATAACAGCATGGGGCGATGTCTTGATCTCGATATTGAACTCATAGCCTACATGGATGTAATGACACATTCAGGTAAATTAAACTCTTCCAGCTGGGGCTGGAAGGCCGATTAGTAAACGAATGGAACAGTTATATCTAGTTGAATGCCGGTGGGTCGCCAAAGGGGCGACGTCCAATATGGGCATTGATTTAGACGGCTGGAACTGAAATTGTATGCATCAATGAATGTTCTTAGCTAATAACATAACCTGAGTGCAAACAAATGTACCAGTTTACAATATGTGGGCTTGTAAAATAATGGGAGCTTTCAAACTGTCTGAGAGTAGTCTATGTAATATTAGTATAATTTATGTGAATTATAGGTTTGGTAGGTGTATTCAAGAAGCTATACATAGTACTCCATATTCTTTGCCTGCTAATGATCCTATCCCATGAGGGATATATATTTCACATTTTCACTTGTTTCTATCTAATCACATTCCATCATGATTTAGTCACTAACACAGCATTACATTGGAACCCAAGTACCTAATCTTCATTTGATCACATTGTATCGTAAATGTCGAATTTTCGAAATAATCAAAAGAAACATTATTGAATCTGCCACGACAAAAAATGGATTCTCATAGATGCTAGTAGATGTCGTTCAGGCAACATGATACAACGGTGACCCTTCCCTCCCAATCTTCCGTTTACGTGTGGTCATTTATTATTTGATAAATAAATGAAAGAATGCGAACGAAGACATTGCTGGTATTTATTATATATTTCATTTTTCCTCATTATTCTGTCTTTTCTCAACAAATATGTTTGCTTTATTTCGCCTTTTCAGTCATTCATGTTCACATTTGTCCGGCGCATTTCCTACTGGCCGTAACAACGTGTGATAGCTAATTGTGAATCAAACCATAGTCTACATGCCACTACAGTAATGGTTACCCAATGACCAATGTATCCCTACGGGTTTGTGCAAGGAGCAATTTTGGTTAGGCTATTATGTTCAGACCGTTAACAGCAGACCAGGCTTCAAGTTGGTGAATAAATCAGGAACTTGACATAATGTTTGCGTTACTAATGATCTCACTCCTAGCGCTCCCACAATACGTGCACTTAATCCGGAGGGGCCAGATTGACTCCCAACGTAAACAGTTCAGGGCAATTCCTATCAAGTATTGAGTGTTAATTCTGTATCACTTCTGAGTAGTGTTTTTTTTGCCATTAATACGTTCGAGGAGAAATTAATTATATCACTATAATTTATGCCCTAGGAAATTGGTCCGACCCGGGCATTGGCACATGCGCAACGTACTGGTGCTTATGACGTATTTCGTGAGGTACCTAGTGTTTAAATGATTTAATCAAATAACGGATGGACACCGTTTATATACATGTACATAGTTATATACACAAAGCAGACAGAGATTGGATCATTATGATGGAATAATGAATCCAATTGGGTATAGCCTACTTTATAAAATAAGATAATAAGATTTCTCTCCCTACTTCCACATATGCTGGGAGCCTGTTTTGAGAACCAATTGAGCATATTCCAGCGGAGAGGAGCTCTCCAACGATATTTATTCAATTATCATTTCAGGAAGGGTGCCAGCTCCTGTTATCTGTTCAATTCCATATGTGAAACATACGGTGTGAGGGCTGCACATGAGCATAGTTTACTATCAAATGTACACCAGAGCCTAATCGTCTGGTGAGTAACTCACACAAATTCAATTATTTACCTTCGTCATTTTGCTTGCGCGATCTACGGTTGTACCCCTATCTTCCGGGAAATGAGAGAAAACAAAGCGGCATCATGTTGCGCTCACTCTTTTAGTTTTGCTTACTCTTCAACTACCACTGTTAGAGATGTTCCAACATTTGAATCTGAATAATGACCTCTATACTGCCAGATATATCATATATAGGATACATACCTCTTCTCGATCTCGTATTGTTGAAAATTATCAGGATGGACGCCACTGGGGAAGATGTTTAACTGTGGAAGCGGTTTAGGCATTCAGAATACACTATCTAAGAGTTCCCAGTGTCGCTGATTATGATTCTGATGGTTTTCGATTGAAAGACAATTTAGCCGTTTACAACCAGTTGGGAAAGGAATATTTCGGATTAATCGCCAATAAAAGTATTTTGAGTGCTTGGTGCGGGTTCCCCCAGAAGCACCGAACTTTGCACAGATGTTGCCAATACCGCGTTCTTCTAATTTTGGAGAGCGCCGAGTGAGGTTTCCACCGTAACTCTCATGATTAAATGAACGATATTGAACAATTTTGAACAATACGTTTGATATTGAATACTGCTTGCTTGGTTCACATTTTTCCAAACCCACCTGACTAATTCCGGACAAGGGACCAGGTCTGATCCATCATACTAAAGTACCCGCGAAGCTGTCCTGAGGACGGAGCCCAAAACACCAGGTTCCATACTGAGTTCCCAATTACCCCGAGCAATAACCAAGGATGCGACCAGTCTCCGTGACAGCACCGAAGCGAGTGTCTATGCCACACTCGGATATTAAGACTGGAAGAGCACTGACGATAAGCACTCCTCAATCTTTCCATTTGCCATACGTCACTATCCAGTGACCTCGCGACCCGGTACTAGTCAGATGCGTCTACACTCTCCTCAAGCATGGTACTAGCGACAGTAGCGACTACACATCAAACTAAATCATGTCAATGGTGAACAGGTGCCGCAAGCTATTTGCGTTGTGCAGACAATGAGATAACTTCAAGCGATTCCATTAGCCCACTTGCATGCACCGTGGCTGACTAAATTTTCCCAGGTGATCAGAAGATTGAGAGTTCAAATCCAGCGAATTGCCGTTCAAGCTTTCGCATCGGGCATCGGGTTAGCTCAGTCGGTAGAGCATTGGACTGGTGATCAAAAGGTTGCTGGTTCGATTCCTGCTGGCTGGCTTTTCCGGTGCCTCG